>JAMKCH010039058.1:0-29075 GCA_023653785.1 Ophioderma brevispina
ATAACCGGCCTAGCGCATGCTTGCACATGGACCCATTCCATTGTCCCGGTGAATTCCGGGAGATGAGTGTTTTGTTTGCCATAAAAATGTGTCGTAATTCCGTAAGGATAAAGAACATTTCATAAGATTCGAAGACAATCATTTACCAAAGGACCATAAACCCCTTGAAACCGTGATATGTCTCTAAACTAATTTATGTGATGGATTCCTTGGTTCATGTTTGTGAATTCCGTATAAGGCATTTGTTGTATATGAGAATCATTAGGATGGCTACGTCACAATTGAGTTCCTAAAAGTTTGTGAATGTAATTAATCACGATAGAGTGTAACATAGCAGCACGAAAACAACTATGCTAAATAGTTTGGTGAACAAATATGACACTTTTCAGCATCAGTCGGCCGGGACAGAAATTGAAAACCGACTTTTAATGGTATGGGTTGTAAACGTAGTAAACGAGAGAGGGGCCTTTATTATGAATATTACTTAATTTGAGGGAAATATGGGAAGGAAATGAGCATGTAGAACATTTGTTTCGCTCCAATTCACGATGCTCCGTATTGTGTCATCAATTTCCACCTGGCGCGCCAAACTACGCTTATCTAAGTCGAGTTATCTTAACCATGATAAATACACGTCGCTTGAGGGGAGTGTATGGTGGACCAACTCTGCCCAGAAACTTTGGGTTCATCCCGCGGGTTAGAAGTTAGCCCATCACCATTGCGTTCGAGTACGTGGGTTATATATATCATTGTTACGCGTGTTGTGCTTATGCACGTGTGAGTTTAGTGGCTCGAATATCAATGCTCATTGGTTATTCGACCCCGGGGTTTGAATGCGTACTGGCGGTGCAAGCCAAAAACGATAGACGTGACTGTTGAGCGTGAGGGAGAATTTGTACGTGGAATATGGTTCGCATATACGATAAACCTCTATGCCCAACCGATACTCGACGTAAAAGAAAAATGCATGAGCCAAACTCCCATGCATCTTTCGAAACCTAATGGTGCCTCAGAAGGGTTCAGAAACAAGCCAATTTTAACGTTTGCAGCATGCTCAGGCTAATGCTTAGTGTGAAGCATAATGATTTAAACGGCAGAGTTAGGATGAAAGGAGTCCTGTCCCTTCCCTTATTTCACGCTTGGGAAGGTCAGTCAGGCTTTGCGTAATCGTTTATATTGATTGGTTCCTAGGAACTGGAAAAATTATTGTGGGCTTACACCGATTAAAACAAAAGGACAACATGATGTCTGTCATACGTTTCTACAAAACAAAGATGACAATTCGATCGAAAATATTTACATTTATACTCTATATTCAACGTCGATAATTCGATGGCGAATGCTCTTTGTGACGACAAGCAGTATTCGACATAAGATAACTGGTATATTTGCAAAAAGATTTTATTCGAGATATTTGAAAGGTTGGGTGTTGTGACAAATACTATAATATTCAGCGCCCTCCATAGATTACGAAAGCAATGTTTACTGGTCATACAGCGCGTTTCAAAACTCGGCAAATAAACACACAAAATCAAAAAATAAAAAGTTCTCCTCGAAAGACCCCTCAAAATTGCCGGGGAACAAATTATTCAAGATGACACTTAGCAAAGCAGATACCTATAAATGTTCTGAAGGTGTATGTGAAATTACAGAAATCCTGGCCTTAACTGCTAAATGAGCGCACATCAAGACAAAATGAGTCCTTTTTAAAATTCGAAGAGTGATTTCAGGCCCATTTCACTCTGATTACAACATGCAATGGAATGCAATTTAAAATTCCCGCCAATGTTGCACCATGTAATATCCTTTTTCGTTTGGCATTCAACTCGGTCAGGAAACAACGAATGTATCCATTCATGGGAGACAACACAAAGAAAACTCTCATCCTGACCCATGGATACCTGAAAGTCAACCGATACGTTGGATGACAATTCTGCTCCAACATGTCACACCCAGTGCTGTGCAGTAGTATGACTTTGAACTAATGGATGACAATGCCCGACCACACAGAACAAGATTTGTGAATGCGTCTTGGCGCATGGGGGAATTCACAGATTCTTCTGGCGTGACCGCAAGTCATTAGTAATGGATTGTGGTGGTGTCAGGATTTTATTCAATGAGTAAGCTGATCCAGGGGCAGCGTGTATCCATGTACGGACGCTCCTAACATTCAAGGATGGTGTTGCCCGTATTCAATTACGGCGGTCCGAAAGTGTGTAGTCTGGGTCACAGACTGCGAAGATTAACGTAGCAGTCCGTCATAGCTAATTGTATGAAAATGACACTAAATCTCAATATCGCCGGAAAACGAAGGGGTTCTAGATTTTGCAGCAGAGGGTCCGGTATATGTTTTGTTTGAATTGATCGTAATTGGGCTGAACCTATAGAACCTAGCGAGAAAATTGAACGTTTTTGTCGGGTAATCTCGGTGCTCGCAGACCGGAAAGTGAACACGCAATCGCTGCGGCCGCATCCCTTTTCCCACTATATGACATGTCTGTACTATGATTACAAAAGCACATCTTGTGCATTGCCTTATCGTTATTGGCATAAATAAATCAAAGAATAATTTTACCTTGATGGTAGTAATGTGTTTCGTATATCTTACAAATACCAGACAAGATTTCTAACAATACACTTATAGAAAACGAGTTGTCCTTAACACCCACGGATACCAACAAGAATGTGGTTAATCGTTCTGGAAGATTTGGAATTTGCAATTTTGCTGGGAATATTACCTCGATTCTAAAACAAAAGAAATCAGTTTACTCTCACCAAGTAGTATCATCATGGCAACCAAACTAAACATTTTTAAAAATTTATAGACTTTTTAAAAAGTTGAAAAAAGTCAAAGAGGAGGCATATAGGCCTATGTAATATTAACTATCTGTTGTTCGTGACACAAATCAAAATAGCGAACTAGAGAGTACAATTTGGGTCTAGTGTAACTCGATTCCTCAACTGGAACAATGATCCACTGAAATAGTTCTTCAGTACAAGCGAACTTGTTATGTCTGCTTGTACACCCTGAATCTAGTTCCAATGTTGGATACAAATTCACTATAAGACATTTAAGACGCATTTTGTGATTCTTGCACACTTCAATTTTTATTTATGCCATTAGATATCGTCGAGAAAACGCTATTTCCAAAAATAGCAGTTGATTTTGAAGCGGATGGTGGTTTGATTGCTATGAACAAATTTCATATCACGGTACCCATCGGCCCTTACGTTACGAACCAATAGACAATATCACAAATTTCTTCCAAAATAAATAAAAAAATTAAAAAAATTAAAAAATATTAAAAATAATAAACTAATGTCGACATTGATAGCGCCTTTCACAAAGTATCAAACGCTTTAATTTATTCCGCTGCGGCACTAGAATATGTCAACGTGCCTTAAAAATGCTCAACGGAATACTCATACCTTGGCGGAGCCAATGGACAATATTCCTTGACAGCTCCCCATTTTGCACTGGGTAGAGAGAGAAAGCGAGGTAATAGTGCCTTGCCAGTGCACAACACATTATTCTCAGCGGGACTCGAACCCAGGGCCTTCGGGTCATGAGTTCGTCGTTGTATCCACTGGAGTCATTACTATTAGTATTAAAATCTCAATTTTAATTGGCAAGTCGGGCCAGGAGGACAAGGCTATAGATCACGAAAGGCCTCTTTAACAGCAATAGGCAAAACCTGGTCATGAGACAGTGTGAAGAGCAATTCTAGATAGTCCTATTACTTGTCTCCAAAGTTGAGCTCTACTACATATATAACTTACTCCTGATTCTGAAGGCATTGAACCAGCTCAGATGGCGACATGTATGGAAGGATTTCACAATGAAAGAGAGAAAATGGTTTTTCCACCCCCCCCTTGAAAAAACTAGGGTTTTGAAAACCTAGTTATCAGTCGAAAAACCTGGTTTTTCGATCGAAAAACAGGTTTCTCGATTCGAATTGATAGGTATTTTTGAATTGATATGCAGGGTTTAGGGTTTGTCGTGCGAAAATGATAGGTATTTTTGAATAAACCTAGTGTATCAGTCGAGAAACCTGGTTTTTCGATCGAAAAAACCTAGTTTTCAAATTTCAGTTTTTGAAAAAACCGGTTTTTCGATTGAATGAAACCAGGTTTTTCGATTTGAAAAACAGAGGTTTTTCGTTGAAATGCCTAGGTTTTGATAAACCTAGTTTACAGTCCGAGAAACATTGAGGTTTTTCGATTGAAAAACAAGGTTTTTCAAAAACACTGCATATCAAATTTGAAAAACTACGTTTTTCGATCGAAAAACCAGGCGTTCTCAGACCATGAGTTTGCCTGGATCTTTGAATTCGTTGGACATCGCATGGACGCGTTCCCTATTTACCCATCACAGCCCCCCCCCCCTGAGTTCTACTGGTTTGGTCAAGAAACCTAGTCTGTAGTCGAGTTAAAGTTCGACATGAAACCTAGGTTTGTTTCGTAGTTTGAGACACCCTTCTAAATTAGATATACTTGTTTTTACTTATTTTGGTTTGCGATGTGAATTATTTCTCTACACTAGAACCATTTGTGTGTCTTCTCCAGGAGCTTTGGTTACCACTACACAATTACACACCCTTGGGTCTCAGTTTGTCCGCATCCAGTGAAATGCCTTTAGGTTTTTGATCCACAACCTAGAGCTTTTATCGTCGAGCCCCGAAACCTGGTTTTTCGATTTGAAAAACCCGGGTTTCAAGAACCTTGCATATCAAATTTCGAAAAACTAGGGTTTTCGTATCGAAAAACCAGGTTTCTCGATGAAATTATAAGTAGGTTTATCAAAAAACCTAGCTTTTTCGAATCGATTAATAAAACAGGTTTTCTGATTTGGAAAAACAGGTTTTCAATTCTGATAGGCAAATGGTTTTGAAAAAACTGGTTTTTCGATTTGAAAAAACCAGGTTTTTCGATTTGAAACAAGGTTTTTGCGATTGAATGGCTAGGTTTTTGAAAAAAACCTAGTTTATCATCTGAGAAACCTGGTTTTTCGATTTGAAAAACCTAGGTTTAAAAACCTTGGTAGAAAAACAAACATTCATAATCGAACTGGCGTCATTATGCTATTTAGCATAATTAAGCAATGTGGACTTGTGTATTCAAACTTTGCTGTGGCCGTTAAATCGCGCCTGGAGTAACTTTTTTAATTTTATGTAAAACAATGCAAATGGCATTTATGTTCTACTATTATGAGCCAATTTTTTTGGAAAAGTCATTCGGGAAAGTGGTTTTGTCATTGTTTATTTCTTTTTTTTGGCGGGGGAAAGACTGAAGGAGGAGATGAATTGAGGGAGAAAGAAGAATTGAAGCAAGAGGAGGGAGAATTGGCGTGCGCGATGTTGTAAATCGGCTGTTGGATACGCCAAATTTGAAGCGGTACAACCGACTTTCCTTTTTCCTGTTACAGTGGTGGTCGTGTTATGTGTTACTCCTCAATGACCAGAGGGGGTTGGATCAAAAATCCACCGCAAATGGACATTTCAGTGGGTTATACATTAAGAATGTGCAAGCCTTTTGCAGTTAGATCTAGAAACTCTAACAATAACAAATACATTTATCACCTGCGCTTCTACACTGGATTTCGATCAGTTTATCGTGGTTATAAGGCTAAAAAACTGCAAAAAACCATGTGATATTCATAGGGATAATGACCAACATTACCAATAGGCCTATGGCCGTAAAGGGGAATGAAGATATGATTATTCAAAAGTTTTGAATGACCTGACCCCAAAACCCCATATGTAAAGTGTCTCCGATGTTTCATTTTCGTGTTGATTTGACAGCTAAGAGAAAGGTAATTTTGTAGCACATAGTAGTGCATGTGTTTTAAAATTATATCATCGCCAATATGAGACTAAAATGGGGCACATTGTCGTTCATAAACAACCAAACAAACTTTTAGCCAAGATTCACAGGTTAAATGAAAGAAATGGTTTTTAGCTTTCTTTATTTTTGACACCAATATTTTGACCGTGCGGTAAAATCTGCGTTCTTTGGACGAGGATAGGCTATTAGCATAGGCCATTGGGGACTTTATAAAAAAGACTTTGTGATTTGAACCCTTTTCTTTACTTGTTGTTTTCTCCACTAATTTATTCCACTTTCTTGACATCCTAATTTCACATAACGTTGGACAAGAGTATTCCCCGAGTACCTGGGGACTTTCATACTAAGAGCTTTTGAAGGTTTAGCGTTGGGAGGAGGGGGGGAGCGGGGGTATATGCATTAATCTCATGTTAGGATAATCCGCTTAGGAAAACATGAATACTAATACGTACATCAAACCTTTTTTACATGTTTTGTACATTTTCTTTTAATCTGGACGAGTGTGTAGGTACATGAACTTATCGCATACTGGAATGGATTGGTGTAATCCCAGATAAAGGGCGACGTGGAATAAGCATTGCAGTCAGTCACTAGCTAGTCACTGTAGTCACAAATCTGGCAACAAAGAAGAGAGCATATACATTAATAGAAATACTCTCATAACACGCCTCTCCCACCCTCCCCCCCAAGCAGCCCCGTCATGGCATATTTGCAAAGCACGTTTATTATTTATTTTTTTTTGTTGTAATATTAAGCAAGTTTCTTGTGTAAACTATCATTTGACAATTCCACTCATCAAACCCAATGCCGGAACTGCAGTAATCTTCACCAGCACAAGTACAAGCACATATGGTACCCAGAATTAGTTTTAAGCGGGTGTGACCATCGGCCAAACTCACACTCCACCCCGTCCCCACTTTACTCCATCAAAATTGAGATTTTGGTATCAGAAGAAACATCATATTTTTCTCATTATCCCAATGAAATTTAAGGCCCAGTAAATATTTTCCCTTTAATATGAACAAAAACGTCTCCAAAAAGTGTCGTCCACATTAATTAATACACACTGTCCTAGGGTAGCCACAATTTGCGCATCCACTGCAGTCTGCACCTAGTTGAATTCAGCAGCCAGCCTTGACGGAATAAAGTACAGTATCACGTTCACTTTATTCCGTCAAGGCTTGCTTGAATTCAACTGGGTTGCGGGCTGCAGTGGGTGCGCAATTGGTGGCTACCCCTGTCCTATGGGCCAATTTAGTACATTTTGCTTCTATTATCCAAACGGCTGGGCCGCTTTAACGCAAGATTTTCAATCAGATGGTTTTGGTGGTATGCTTCCATATGGGGGAGAAAACAACATAAGAAAAATCGGACCATTATCGGGTCACCCACCTTTAACTTGGAGAAAATGTTCAATCTGTAAACGCCATTCTGATAGTCCGTCCAGAAGTACCCTTGTGCCCCACACTAAAAATGACCAGTGTGCTTTAATAGTAATTGTGACTCAAAATGATTAATCGTAAATACCCAATTCAATGATTTTAATATAGTACTTAAAATATGTAAATAATAAAGGCTTAAAATTGTCACAAATACCCTTATCTTATTTCATTTGAGAAATGTTAACAACACAAAAATACATGTATTAAGTTGCGGTAAATTGTGCCAAAAAATTAGTAACAACTTGTTGCTGTAACTTAATTGATTGTTAATTGTAATCCTTGATCATTTTAAGTAAGCAGACTCAAATCATTAATAATTAATAATAATTAGTTAATAATTCAGAGTTAAAACATCAAGACAATTGTAAAACAAAAAGGGCACAGCAAGCAATAATTTAGTATCTTATTTTCACTTCAAATTTTTGATAAATTTCCTTTCAAGTTTTGTATGATATTTGCACATTTTAATTCGCAAAAATAATGTACATAAATTACAACATTTCGAGCTATCTCAACTAAAATACATGATTAGTGATAACTTGAAAGATTTCTCACAGAAATTACTCAACAAAATTAGATGCAATCCGGTTGCAATTAAAGGCACTAACAGTACATACCCTGCAAGTGATACAACTGAAAGCAACATAATAAAGACAAAATCGGACATTTTAGTCATTACTGCCCGTACGGACACTTGCAACAACATATTTGAATGGAGATTTATATTTTTGAACATTGCCATTTTCCTCTTTATGCCATTTATAATTTAGAAAAAATAAGTTATGGAAATTCTACAGACTTATCCTTCGCTAAAATATTTTTGCTAAGGATTTTATGTATTACGAGTTGCGCATATTTTTTGGCGTTTTTAAACTAATTAGCATAAATGAGCATTTTGGTGGCGCTATTCAAAATTTGTTTTGCCCCTGGAGTAACTTTTTTTAATTTGTTATTTCAGCAATGTAATTGAATTTATGCCCTACGATTATGACCTAAATTTTGTGATTTTTCATTCATGGCCATTGCACATCATAAAATCTGGTTTTTGGTCTGCCATTTTAAATTTGTATAACCCATTTTTTACCTGTTATGTGGTCGTGTTGATGTACCCATCAATGACCAGTGTTTTGCTAAAAAATTCCAATGACAAAGTGGTTTCAGAGGGGGGTCCACTTGGACCTCCCTTATACACTAACTGGAGTGCAGAAGACTTTATTTAAATTTTATTGAGTAGACACAGGAAATTATTTTTGAGTGCATTTACTTAACCAGCGCTCGGTGGATAGGTCACTGGGGTTGCGAGGGTACTTCTCGACGGACTACTGTGGGCCGATCAAAATGACAGCTTATGATACGGAACGTATTATGAACTTTTTACATTATTATCAATGATATAGTGTCATTTTGCTCACTAATAGACATTTTTAAACAAGAACTATATATAGAAATATATTGAAGCATAGATATATAGCCTGAATTTTTGCTTGAACTCAAAATTAAAAATAAATGCCTAAGCTTGTACAAGTATATTGGTCTTTTCTGACGATCACAATGCAACATTCAAGGCAATATAGCATAGCCGCACTAATGTGGGCCGAGGTGGGTTAGGCGGCGCGGCGAGGCCGGGCCGAGGCCGAATGCCTCTGTTGATAGTGTATAAATAGTGACCGAGGCCGAGAGTAGTGCGAGGCATGGAGTTAAGCATAATGTTGCTATTGTAACAAACCTTATCTTAATACCAGAGTGGTCTCTAGCAAAATTTATTTAGGGGGTTGAAAATTCGAAGATGTCAAAATAAGAAATACATAAAGAAAAGTTAGGGAGACAATTATTTTGTACCATGGCAGTGGGTTGAAGTCGTATAGACCATTGTGACATAACAATATATAACAATATTGAGAGTACCTGACGGATTCACACCAGTAAATAACGTGAGAAACCGGTAAGTCCAGTCCCCACTGCAAATGAGGTGGTTTTTTTTGGTGACCCTCGCCTAAGTATACCCTAAAAACTGAGAGAAATGGCGAGATCTGGGTTACAAATCATGGTTGCTATCAATATTAAGTATAAAATCTGTAGGAATATGAAAAAAAGATTGTCATTGATATGTTTTTTTGATCCGACAAACCAATTTTAACCGTATTCTTACAGGGAACACCTGACTGAAAAAGTGCTGTGACCTCCAGGGTCCACGGTGCATGCTAGTCTTCACGGTCCAGTAGCTCGAAAATTTTGGGGATAACTACCCTAATTTCATGATTGATTCGGTAGGAGATATGATGATCTTCAAGCAGAATGTTAGCTTTAAGGTCTGAGATGTTCCATTGAGGAGAAAATGACGTTCTTATCTCGCCCATTTTGTACAGGAACGAATGGGAGCAGTATTTAGTGACGCATAATTAGGTTGTGACGGTTTTACCTTAATAATGCAAGTATCACGAAATGTATAACACTAATTCTAACCCTAACATGACCCAATACTTATTCTGACTCTAATTCTACTAAACTTAACCCATAAATCTTAACTCTGTAAGTTTCTTATTGGCGAAATTAGGGTGTTAAAATTCGTATGTTCTTTTTTAAACCCTCAGCAAAACCGACATGCCACGACCCTAAGAACATTGCAATAGTATTGATACTACAAAGGTATAACAACTAAAACACGTTTCTTCAAAATATTTTTTATTAATTTTGCCTTAAATTAGCAATGAAATCCGCTGGTATATTCTGTAAAAATGCCCCGCCCGAATTCAACATGGAAAATGCATAATTTAAACTTGATCATGTTTTCTTTAAACTACTATCCCGCAAACTTCTAATAGTTATACACTTAGTGTGCACACACTCAATTTTATCACACATTTGAATGTTGAATGTCAGAGTTCCGTTACATTGTTTCCTTTCCGAGAAATGGAAGATGCCCAATTTAGTTCCGAACATCATAGACGCATTTTAGCCATTAAATCTGGAGACTTGACGTTTAGTATCCCTAAAGCAAGTTTCATCTGTGAATTGTTTTTAAAGAAGCTGATTTCAACTAATTTTGGTAGGTATGGGTGTCAACATTTACCAAAAAAAAAGGGAGTTATCGTAGGGGGTGGGGAAATTGTTTTTTCGGGAGTCAAAGGTCAATAACAGGGGTCAAATTTTGAAATTGATCCAATTTTGTTGAAAAGTATACCAAGTTAATAGTTTAATCATAAGGATTCCAAAAAGGTATAGTTTGTACTATCTGCGGCCCAAAGTTTTGAAGTTATAGGCTAAAAACAGCACAAATCAATAAAAAGGATCATTTTCAGTTGTACAGGGGTCAAATTTTAAAATTACTCCGATTTGGATAAAAAAATGGTGCAAATTATAGATGGAGCTCATAGGATTAAAATAAGGAATAGTTTTGAGTGTCTTAAATGCTTACTTACCGAAGTAGGGGGAAACAAGGTCAAGCCCCATTGAATGCAATGGATGTTGACCTTTGGTGCCCCCTACATTGGGAACTAAGCATTTAAGACAGTCAAAACTATTCCTTATTTTAATCCTATGAGCTCCATCAATAATTGGCACCATTTTTATCCAAATCGGAGTAATTTTAAAATTTGACCCCTGTACAACTGAAAATGACCGTTTTTATTGATTTTGCTGTTTTTAGCCTATAACTCCAAAACTTTGGGCCGCAGATAGTACAAACTATACCTTTTTGGAATCCTTATGATTAAACTATTAATTTGGTATACTTTTCAACATGATTGAATCAATTTCAAAATTTGACCCCTGTTATTGACCTTTGACTCCGAAAAACCAATTTCCCCACCCCCTACGATAACTCACTTTTTTGGGGTAAATGTTGACACCTTTACCTACCAAAATCAGTTGAAATCAGCTTCTTTAAAAAATGTTCACAGATTTGCTAAGAATATGTTTACTTTTGAGTTACTAGTTTCAAACTGGGTTTACAAATCTTTTATATTTGGCGTGTCCACAACACAACAAACAGGTAAATTGAGGCAAAGAAACAACTTTTACCTATAAGTGAGACTGGTGCTATACCATACCATGATTGTGAAACAACCTACAAGAAAAAATATTTTATCTCTGAAACAAGCTTTTATTGTACAATTGTACTTAGAGCCTGCTGAAAGTAGTTTCCACCAGATAAAATAGTGAAAGTCAAACTCGTTTATCTGCGTTTCATTATTCTAGACAATTAGCGCAATCAAGAATATGAATACATGACCCGGATATTACGTTAAATTGATAATTATCTTACTTGCAAGGCTGATTGCACCTTTAAATTAGTAAGCCAAATATTCTATATAGATCTGTTTATTTTTATCCATTTACCGTTCATTATTCTACATTTACTCTGATACAAAATGTTTTCTTATACAGTTATTGCCACGTTTTGAATGTACATACAAAGGGATTCAACAATGCAGTGTCCTATCTATCTATCGGATCTAACTTTGGTTTCAAATAGGGGCGCTATTTTAGTTAGCCTTACAGGAACCACATGAACCAGCAGCCTTTAGACATTTCAAATTGTTCCGTTTTCTTTGAAGAGACGCAACTGTTTATCCAGTTTTATGTGGGATTAATAGTTCGCCCAGGTTTTTGCAAGAGTGAGAGGGCGTTAAAAATAAATAAAAATGCGAGCCTATGTTCAACATGTTTTCGTTTTATTTTATTTTAAATTTAATGATGCATTTTACTCAGCCAGCAGAAATATAATTTCAAACTTGATGAAATTTGTTATTAATATTTTAGAGATATACATTTTAAATAAGCTAATACCAGTAGTTGGCAACTTCTGTATTTCGATCAAACCACCTAAGTGCTTGCCTGTGGCATACTTCAGTTATACATCCTCTGATATCTGGTAGTAAAGTTTGAGGTAACTGAAAATGAAAGAAGGCGATCTGTATATAGCGACTTTACAAATCCTAAAATATAAAAGAAACCAAATCAGATTTGCATTGATTTCTTTTATGTTGATGTTCTGATGTTCTAAGAGAGCGTTATTGAAAATGCCACTCAACGAGTCGTTACTAATCGTCAGAATGGGGTTAGTCAGGTTAAACATGCTAAATCTAAAATCTACTTGTTGGTGGTAGTTTTGTATTATTCGTTCTATTAATCCCTTTACAAATATGCCGCGGATAATCATCATTTTGTTTCTTTTCATATGATTTCATACATATGTATCTTCAGCATAAATAGCAACGATATAATGAGCTGGAGGCATAATACGTGCTAGGAGAAAACCCTTACAATGACGTACGAGTCCCAAGTACATACTATGGAACGCTGGAGTGGACATAAATCACCCAGTTGTCGCTGTGTATGTCGAGTTTAGCGCGATATACTTATACCGACATCACCTCTATAAGCGCGCGCGCGCTACATATCGAGTTTATAGCGCGCTATATACCGAGATCACCTCTATCTATGTCGAGTTTTAGCGGATTGAGTTAAGCGCGCTGTACACGGAGATTACCTCTATTATATATACATCGAACATTAAAGAGACATGAGGACATTTCCAGAGAGAAGCGCCCTCAATATTTTTCGAACCCAGGTTTTTTGAATATTTGGAATGCTTACCAATGTATTATATCACACCTGAAGTGAATAAGCCAAATACGCCGACTTTATGTAATAAGATGATGATTTAGTAATTTCTGTCGTGCACGACAGAAACTCAAAGCATGGTTTATAGGGACGATTATAATAGCAGGCAAGTTCAAAACAAGGTTTGAGGTTTTCTTTCGTGCTTGTTTGTCCAATAAACCTTCGAAATTAGTAAGCCCAAAATATTCTATTATAGATATGTTTTTATTTATCCATTACCGTTCATTATTCTACATTTACTCTGATACAAAATGTTTCTTATACAGTTTGCCACGTTTGAATGTACTAACAATGAGTTTCAACAAGTGTCCTATCTATCTATCGGATCTAACTGTGGTTTCAAATAGGGGCGCTATTTTAGTTAGCCTTACAGGAACCACATGAACCAGCAGAGCCTTTAGACATTTCAATTGGTTCCGTTTTTTTGAAGAGACGCCATTGTTATCCATTTTATGTGCGGATTAATAGTTTCGTCCAGGTTTTTGCAGAGTGAGAGGGCGTAAAAATAAATAAAAATGCGAGCCTATGTTCACATGTTATTCGTTTTATTTTTATTTAAAATTTAAGATGCATTTTACTCAGCCAGCAGAATATAATTTCAAACTTGATGAAATTGTTATAATATTTTAGAGATTACATTTTAAATAAGCTAAGACACGTATTGCACTTCTGATTTCGATCAAACCACCTAAGTGCTTGCCTGTGGCAATACTTCAGTTATACATCCTCTGATATCTGGTAGGAAAGTTGAGGTAGGGTAACTGAAAATGAAAGAAGGCGACTGTATATAGCGAATTTACAAAATCCTAAAATATAAAAGAAAACCAAATCAGATTTGCCATTGATTTCTTTTATGTTGATGTTCTGATGTTCTAAGAGAGCGTTATTCTGAAAATGCCACTCAACGAGTCGTTACTAATCGTCAGAATGGGGTTAGTCGGTTAAAAATGCTAAAATTCTAAAAATCTAATTGTTGGTGGTAGTTTTGTATTATTTTCTATTAATCCGTTACAAATATGCCGCGGATAATCATCATTTTGTTTATTTCATATGATATTCATACACTATGTTCTTCAGCCATAAATAGCAACGATATAATGAGTGGAGGCAGGCATAATAAGTGCTAGGAGAAAAACCCTACAAGACGTACGAGTCCCAATACATCTATGGACCGCTAGAGTGACATAAAATCACCCTGTTGACGCTGTGTATGTCGAGTTTAGCGCGAGAACTTATACCGACATACCTCTATAATGCGTCAGAGAGCGCGCGCGCGCTACATATCGAGTTTATAGCGCGCTATATACGAGATCACCTCTATCTAGTCGAGTTTTATTGCGGGATTGAGTTAAGCGAGCTGTGACACGGAGATTACACCTCTATTATATATACATAGAACTTAAGCGACCTGAGGGACATTTCCCGAGGAGCGCGCCCTCAATATTTTTCGAACCCAGGAGTGCAATGGTTTTGGGGATGATTATAATAATATTAATAGGGCTGTTTTGATATTAGAGTTGTATCGGTGGCGCCATGGCTCAGAGAGAATAGCTCTGTAGCCATTGCGCTTATGTTCAAGGGTATTAGTTTGATAGAGGATTACTTTTGCAGGGGAAGGTTTCTGGAGTTTTGGAGTTATGCACAGGTATTAAACAGAAGCATGATTGATTGGAACTTCTATTGTTTTCTTAATTGATCATGATATTACTAATATCTGTTTGAAACAAAGGTTTAAGAGCTAAGAGAGTTTTTACTGTCACTGGGACCGAGACTGCCCCATAGTAAATGCA
Source organism: Ophioderma brevispina (assembly GCA_023653785.1). Classification (NCBI taxonomy): domain Eukaryota; kingdom Metazoa; phylum Echinodermata; class Ophiuroidea; order Amphilepidida; family Ophiodermatidae; genus Ophioderma; species Ophioderma brevispina. The sequence continues at coordinate 14,702 of JAMKCH010039058.1, forward strand.
TGTAGCCATTCACAAAATTAACCGTTTGGAAAATCCCCAATGCCCAAATAGAGCAGATCGGTCCTACCTCCATGTAAGAACCAATGTATAGGTCTCACATCTTGATCGAGTACGCTGTGAAAACAGAGATACAGCATGCTTGATGCTTTTGGCAGTATTTGTAGTTATAAACGGTAACGAGATGAATAGTTTGGTGTCACGTGGCAGGTACAGGTCCACGTGGCAGGTATCAGAAATCAGTGTGCTCTTCGGGGGCGAACCCCGATATATATAATCCGACTATGTAAATCAAGGTCTGTACATATGACCCTCTGCCCAAAGTGCTTATTATTTTTTCCAAAAGACCACCGCCGTATATTATGTCTAACAGTACAAAAATTTAACATTTACCTTCAGATCAAAAACCGACGTACGATGGACGATAATAGCGTTGTTTTTTTTGCCAATGTAGGGATAGCGTACTGTCATTTTTACCTGAATGGGTCCCCCCCGAAAAGCAAAATAATAAAACCAATCAAATGCCGTGGAGTCATCAAATCTTTATTTTCCAAAAAATTGGCGGTTTATTCCCATAATTAAAATCCTTTTTAAGATTCAAAATCGTATATTGTTCTTTATAACTTAATATCAATTGGTCCCGCATGAATGTGAACAAATATGGGTCCATAGTCTACAAACTGAAACCTAGTCAAGCCGGCTAAAGACCCTTACCGTGGACTGAATGGGCAAGACGGATCCCAGTGTTAGTTGTAGCAGGATTACAGCCCACTTGCGCGCGGATGCGGGGTTATGCGTCCAGGTTTTTTGCATATGGAATGTTACAATGTTATTATATCACACCTGAAGCGAATAAGCCAAATACGCCGATTTTGTAATAAGATGATTGATTTGAATTCCGTGCACGACAGAAACTCAAAAGCATGGTTATAGGGACCGTCTATACATAGCAGGCAAGGTAAAAACAAGGTTTCGGTTTTCTTCGTGTTGTTTGCCAATATCAAAATTCGAAACGTTCTCGTGTAGGGGTCTACAACCGATCAAGTGCAATGTGAGAGAAGAGAAATTTTAACTAAAAAAATTTCAGTCTATCACTTTAACGCACTAAATGTTTAGCTCACTATACATACACCTGGTAACAAGTTTACGACAACGCGTATTATCCAATCAAATGTATATATGTAGGTAGAGAGAGTTGAGCCACGGGTAAGAGCGAACACAACCCCTCTAGAAAGAAGACAAAGGAACTTTATTGCACTTCCCAGATAACATGGAGATATTGGGGGGCCATATAGGCCCAATATATTCTCAATATCGGACCAGTTTTGGCTAAAGTTATCGGTTTCTAATTATTATTTGATCATCGGGCCCAAAAATTGGACAATATTGCGGCCCGGGCCAATATTGGCACAATATTGGGCCAATTATTGGTAATAGATATTGAACCACTATTCGGGGAATTATATCAATCTTTTAATTGGCAAAATCAATAGATGTTTCAACTTCTTATTTAAATAAATTAATTAATAATTGAGCTGTCAATAGTTTATTTTTTTGAAATGGTATTATTATAGTATAAATTTTTGAAATAGTGGTTCTGGATCAAAAACAAGCGTTATTGTGAGAGATGTAGGATGTATTTCTGTATGTTTTTTATTGTTTTCTCACCCTGCCTATTTTTAGGCAAAACAATTAGCCTTAAGCCAATATGGGCAAACGTTTATCCCAAATAATGGCTTATATTGGTGTTGGTCCGATTGCCAAAATGAGCGCCACATATTAGACCATTAAAGGATATGCCGATATGAAGCCGATATCACATGCCAATGGAAAAACCAAATAGGGGCCCAATTTAGTTAGCCACGTGATGCCGCTGCCAGATAACGATGGGGAACCATTGTTGGGCAATATATGCGTGCTCCTGGACGGTTTAACTGCTATTTATTCGTGTTAATTGTATATCACAGGTTTCTTCAAGTATAAGATGGAATCACTGCCCAATGGCACTCTATTGAGGGTGTGATAGTGAACATAAAACTTTGGAAACAACATAATTGTAACTGTAAACAATTTTAGTTTGAAGGAGTCTTGTTTATATGACTAAAATGGTCTTTATGGGGTAAAGTGACGCAACTGGGCCTGGGGTTAAGTACTGGAGCATAGAAAAATCTGCACTTTTTCTCCCAAAAAAAAAGTAGAATCACATCAAAAATTATTTAGACTAAACTTTCACTATATCAAAAACGTTCTTGGGGGGGGGGGGCCCAATATTTTTTTTTTTTTTAAAAAAAAAATAGGAAAAAGGCCAAAATTGGATTTCCAGCTTGAACATTTATTGAGCATTTCTATGGTGGCTCAACTTACGCCTGGTGGCTCAAACTACCCCCAACTTGGGCTTATCTATTTGTGAGTACAAAGTATAGGTAGGGCCCCTTGACGGAGAGTAAATTTATTGAATGGACTTTTTGTTGGCCTCCAGATATCCAACGGATGAGAAAAAATAACAATCCATGCACTTGTGCACCTGAACATTTCAGACTACTTTCTATAGGTGATCCTTGTTCTCTGCATTGATGAGTGTTCTGGAGGCAGGGGTTCGGGCCAAAAACCTATGACATGCCGTGAGCAAGGCCCTATTGGTTGTTTGACAACTGTGCCCACTTAAACATGGATTTTTTGACAAAAGATCAAATATACCAATAAGCCCTACCAAAGGGTTTTTCCCCACCCAAAGACAAGTTATTTGTAATGAATTTATTAATATTATTAGATAATCAGGTTTCTATTGGCCAACAAACTATAAGTGATCAAAAGTGCCAATGAGTACACGACAACAAAAGCGATTTTTTCAAAATCTTTAAAGGAGAACCGTATAAAACGAATAATATGATACCATATACATCTGTAAAATAATTATTGACAACATATCGAGTGGTTTCATTGACAGAAACAGACTTATAGTAACCATAAAAGGAATTTAAAACCATTAGTCTGACCATGTGCTATTTAACATTCGCCGCTATTGGTATAACGTGTATGCATACGGTTCGGCACATTGCGTCCACACATGCCATAGTAATACACATTATTGTTCTGCGCATTGTCCTATCGTGAATGAAGAGGGGATATGTTAAAACCCCAAAAACCAACCCCACAAATCTCTCCTGCACCCAGTGCAGGCGAGATAAGAAACCAAGTTGACCGAACGGGAAGAAGCACCTGCCTTCACCCTGGTGGGAATCTGATGCCACAATGGCAATTGAAGTGGAGCAGATTGACTTCCAAACCCAACCAGGTGGGAGCGAGAAGGGCCTAAGAGAAGGCACCTAGAGCTGAACGCTACTTCGCCCCCTTAAGCAATGCTTTCCCAAAGGGAGCGAAGATGAAGAAAATACATGCAACCAGGGAGGTGGTGGGTGGGAAGCAGTTTCCCCTGTTCGTCTGCACAGGCTGAGACATGTGCAGCCTAATCCAAACAGGCAAACTGAGGGCGCCAAACAAGAGTGCCAAACATGGGTAGCCAGGACAGAGTAGGATATCCAGTTAGAGTGGCAACAGACGTGGATATCCAGATAGAGTGGCATGTAATATTCAGATAGAGTGGCACTAGGACATACATTGCTTGAACAAAATAAAACCAGTTAGAAAACCAAACTTTCCATTATGAAAGCGTCACGTTTGAAGGTGTATGACACTACTGTGCCGTAGGTATCGCATAACAGTATACATATCCCATAAACACTAGCGCGAAGTTTCAAATAGCGCATGGTCAAGACAAAATGTTTTTATTCATTTTTATGTTAGTAATAAATTCGTTTTCCATGAAACCACGATATTGTTTCAATAATTATTTTTCAGCTTATATTGTATAAGGTTATTTAGTTGACGGTGCTCCTTGAAACATGACTATGCCGAAACCATTTGGTTCAATTTACAATATAGCGTTTTCTTTTCACAAACAACAAAGTACTACATCGCCAAACTATTCTACAGACACAACACACCTATTCCTTGCCTTTGTACCCACTGACAATTTTCCAACATATTCACAATTCCAAACAATGCGACCAAACTTATTGTATTTGAGTTTTTGGAAGTTTGTTATGTTCACGTATTGGAATTTCAACAACACACAACAACGATCCCAAATTTTATAGGGATGTCCAATTCAAATGCTTCGTCAAAATTAATAGAAATCAATACAATTAAAACAAATAAACAAACAAGAGCAGGAAAAAACTATTTGGTCACCGTTTAGTTCTAAAAGGTTTTGTGTTATTTGTAAAGTTTCATTACTTCTATCAAATAGCAAGTTAATTGCCAGAGGATTTCGACCCCAATGGCAAATGATAACGCAAGCAATTTTTGATACCAAACAGATCATAATTTCCAGAAAGTCTGACGTCTAGTGGTCAATTTTTCAGGATCTTCCCATACCACTAGTATATTCCTATTCACGCTGCTTAGCACACACCTATAAATGGTACGGGTTGTGTACACTATTCCTGTTCCCTTGTAACGAATAAACGTGGGCACCGTCGGTCTTTCAAAAACGGAAAACTGGTGCAAGAGATGCGTCAAGAAGATGTAGACAATGGTTTGGGCAAGAGCTTCACCAGGACAACTGCGACGACCAACGCTGAATGGAATGACGAATTCGCGCGTTTTACATAATTTACCTTCTACCTTTAGAAATCGCTCAGGTCTGAAATTGTCCGCTCATGTTCAAATTCTGGATCATGATGTATCGCCCAAATGTTAGGTACAACTGTTGCGCCTCGTGGCACAAAGTACGGCCCAATGGTAGTGTCTGCACTAACTGCATGCATAATACCCAGAGGCACAGGATGGCCAAACGGAATACTTCTTGAATAACAGCGCGTGTATATGGAAAGGTTTGCTTTATCCGACACTTTTGGAAGACGATTTCGACCAATCACAGTGTCCAATTCCGACTGCAGATGGCTTTGAATGTTCTGGATAACTGTAAGGTACAGAATTGACCAGTAATGCATGACATTGATGTAGTGGTCTGCACCAGCAACGAATAAATTAAACAAATTACATCGCATATTGTCGTCTGTAAGATACGATTGGGTATCAATAGGGGCATCGTTTCGCTTTAGTTCATTGATTGTAGCATCTACAAAATCATCGATGTTTTCAGTGTCAAAGTTCGCATGATGGTCTTCGATGATTCCTTTCACGAAATCTTGTATTGATCGGGAAAGAACCTTCATGTCTCGTTTAGCCTTCGTAGGAAGAAGAGACAGAAGAGGAAGTTGGCCTTCTGCTGCACCAGCTCCAAGTGCATCATTGATGCGATTTGCCAGATTCATTAATAGTTTTAAGGCGCTCGTCGTGGTACTCGATCTTTGACCGAAAACAACAGAGCAATCACGTTTGCCGTGCGGTGTTCCAGAATCCATGCATTTCAGAGGCTTTACCTCCAGGCTAGCTATCTCGTGTGCGTAATCCCCGCCCCGCGCACCTTTCGGTACAACTTGTCTTCAAAATGTTTCGTCTTCCTACTCCAAGTGGCGAAAGGTTGACATGCAAATTTTTCCGAACGGACGCTAACAGACAGGGGGGAACTAGGAAAGGGAAGGGGGGAGGTTTAATTGTTTCGACTTGTTTCATAGTAATTGTGTTGTCCCGAACAGCTTGTCCAACTCATGGTTGCTGTCCCGATCATTGATTTTAGGATTGTTGAATGCTTCCTTAAGTCGCTGCTAGTCGATCTGACAATCAAATGGGTTCCAAATATATCCAGACCATAAATCGTTCCGTATATCTTGCTAAAACTGGTGAATAACTCATGAAGACCTGAAGCAGATCGGTAAGCTTGCCATGCAAACGTTGGAAAACTTCCAAAAAATGGCCACCTTATTGGACCCGGTGGCAAATTCTTAGGTCTACGTATCCACCATAAGAGTAAAAAGAATACAAATGTGAACACCAGTATAGAACGGGTGTCACCTAAGATTGCTGCAATAGGTAAGATGGGAGACATATTTGTTTCCAATATATCATGTCATCAATGTTCAAGGTGCAAAACACTGAACGATCCAAAGGGCGAATGTTCATTGTTTGTTTTAGTATCATAAAGGCAACACTAACATAATTAAAGATAAGAATGGGTCGTTAGAAAATGTTCGTTTATTCCAAGTTTTGAAATAATTTCCTTAAATTGAGTTTGCTACGTTATTGAACTCGATTCGTGCTGACTTGTCCCCCCAGTCAATTGTGACTGACGGGAGCGATACTCTGCTGCATAATGAAATCTGACTTTGAAATACTTTAGCCAGCTAAAAAAAATTACATTCACTATTAGTAATAATAATAATAATCAAGGTTTATTTAATGTCAAATCGTGGCCTGTATACCAAATTGCTAGAGACTTTACAACTTAATGGATACTAGACAGAGACAATGCAACTAAGGAGCAGCAGCTTAAACAGCGCCATATTGGAACATTCAAGCACACTACACGAAACACACCGAATGGAAACACAGTGCAAGCTTTCATGGCTCCTTTGCCCATTTAAAAATGAACCATGGAACCATGGAATTAAATCCCAAAGTAAGTTCTCGAATTCAATCCAGCAAGTGGTCCCACTGAGATTAGAACCGAGGACCCTCTGTTCTAGAGGTAAGCTTGCTAACCGCTAGTCCAAGTGGTCAACATTTTGGTATCAGAAAAAAGCTACTATTTTTCTCATTTACCCTGTGAAATCTCTAGGGCTAAAGGATGTTTCGTTTAGAAGTTACGAACGAAAATGTGCCCCATTTTGGTTGGCATCAGCCATTATCAGTCCACTGCTGGACGAAAGCCTCAGCATGTTTCTGCCATGTTGTTCGATCTCTTGCTGCTCCCTGCTAGTGTACTGTACCCCAATAATTGTCAATGTCATCCCGCCATCTCACACGTTGACTGCCTCTGCTCCTCCTTCCATCTATAGACCAGTTAATATCCTACGTCACTTCTTTTGTTGCCTGCGAATCCATGCCTGCGAATCGTTATGGCCCATAGTATTAAAACTCTAACAGATACAATTGCCCAGTGTGTAACAGTCAGGCCGACTTATTTCAAGATACCAGGCCCTAACATGTTTACAAACATTGCTGTTAACTGGTCTATAGGCTTACAAGATGTTAGTAGCGAAGTCCATCTATTATCTGTTCTTCTGCTGATGTGTCCTGCCCACTTCCATTTATAAGCTTGATGATTTCCAGAATGTCTTGAACTTGTGCTTGTTCCCTTACCCAAGCATATGAGTTTCTGTCTTTATAGGTAATTCCAAGTATTTCTTATGTTGTGTTGAGCTACTGCTATCTTCTCCAATTATTTGTCAATGCCCAGGTCTCTGCTTCATAAGTCATTGTTGGCAAAATGCATTGAATGAATACCTTCCTTTTTAGACTCACTGGTATTTCTCCACTCATGATATTACTCAGTTTCCCATATTGGCACCAACTCAATCTAATTCTCCTCCTGAAGTCCTGTTCTTGACTCTTTTCCTTCAGGCTAATTCTCTTCCCCAAATAGATGTATTTTTCAACTTCGTCAATTTTGTTCCCGTCTATAGTAACAGGTCTTTGGGCTACCAGTGAATTTGTCATAACTTTCGTTTTCTTCATGTTCATTTTCAGTCCACAACGTCTGTTGGCATCTGCAAGTTCCTTGAGCATATCCTCTACATCACTTAGCCGCTCCCCAATGACGACAATGTCATCTGCAAACCTCGAATGATTGAACGTTTCTCAATTTATAATATTCCTCTGCCCTTCCAGTCAAGTGAGCGAAATACGCTCTTCAAACAAGTTGTAAATAGTTTGGGTGAAACTGTGTCTCCTTGTCGAACGCCTTTCTTGATGTTAATCTTCCAACTCTGTTTGTTTAGTATAACTGTGGTAGTGCAGTTGGTGTAAATATTCTTGAAGATTTCTATGTATTTCTGATGAATCCCCTGTTCTTGTAATGCCTGTAGTACTGACTGTGTCTCGACTGAATCAAATTCTTTTTCATAGTCGGTGAATGCTAAACAATGTGGTTGTTGTATTCCTGACATTTTTCTTTGAGTTGGATTAGAGTATGGATATGATCTATTCTTGAGTAGCTATTTCTAAATCCTGCTTGTTCTCCGGGTTGGTGGCTATCAAGTATGTTTTCCATCCGGTTTGTTAGGATTTTGGTGAATAATTTGTAGACATTTGAGAGGAGACTGATTGGTCTGTAGTTTTTAAGATCCCTTTTATCGCCCTTTTTAAAAAGAGTGATCATGTTAGCTTCCTTCCACTTCACTGGAACTTTCCCCTGGCTTATGCAGGCTGTATATAACTTTGCCAACTCCTAAGCAATACCATCACCACCTTCCCCTTCTTTAATGGTGTCAACTAAAATGAGCTTTACTTCGTTTCATGCAATTGACTGCATGCTGAACCTCCCAGTGTGTAATGTCTGGAATTTATTCTGACTCTGTGGCTAACTGCAGGTCAACTGATTTACAGCTGTGATAGAATTCTTCATAGAATTCTTCAATCCTCTTCAGAATCATGTCCTGATCTGTGATTTCTTTCCCATCTTTGTCTAGTAATGATGTGATCGTCTGCTTTCCACTTCCCAGTCTCCGATTAGTTTTCTTCAAACTTCAGTTGAATTTTCTGATATCTTGTCTGAGTTTCTTTCTTATTGTCTTGCATGTTTCAGGGCCATTCTCCGATAAAGTGTTCAAGGCTCCAAAATGATTAAATATCGGCATTAAGGAATTCCTGAAAATCATTGAAAAACGTAAACTTTAATATTCTCAGAACACGGAACAATGCATGGGTGATCTTAAACAATATCCGATTTTTTAGTATAATAGCCTAACGTTAACACTGAAGTAACGTATCTGGGTAACGTATCTGGCCGGCCTTTTTCTTAGTCGTGCTGTTCTTGATTAAAGTACAAGCTTCTCCGACTTAGTCTCTATACCTTATCAGGTATTACCTTCATATTAAAGCATGGTGTGGTATTCGACTTTATGTATCACGGCGTTTTGCAAAAGCGTAGCGAGAGGGAGGTAACGTATCTGGCGCGTAATTAACGTAACATGAGGGATTTCTTTCATTACTAGGGCTGGAAATTGTTACAATGAAACCAGATTTTTATGCAAAACATGGATAACATTGACATCTGCTCTATTTATCACATATTGCAACATTGTTCTTCTGTTATTTTGAGCAATTTTGTATCTATTCGAATTATGGTAACGTATCTGGCTACAATATTGGCGACATGCTCTCAGAGAATTCTTGCGAAACTTTAATAATCCAATATCATGTTTTGAACTTAATAATTAGGGCATAATAGAGGCTGATAAAAATACAATGTAACCTGTCATATGCGCTCTTGTGTAACGAGCAGGGACAAATTTTAAAGAACGGATTTGGGCTGGCGACATGGCGAAAAGGAAGAATTATGCGGTGACTACTTGCACTGTCCATGTGACCTTTGACCCCAATCTATGTACACATTATAAGGGTTGGGTCAGCAATTCTTCTTTTTTTTTTTTTTTTTTTTTTATGAAGCAAGGGTCAGTGGTTCCTCTGAACCAGTTTGGTTGATATCGGCGTAATGCTGTAGAAGAAGATAATTTGTAACAAAAAAATACATATTTGACGCCTGTGGCCAGGTCAAAGGTCAGACAAGGGTCAATGTCATATGACATAAATGGTCCAAGTCAGCGGTCATTTGATGTAAGTCTAGTCACAATACGTCAAACCATGACTGAGCTAGAGGCAATTATTGAAGTGTTGCCAGAAGAAGAAGAATCAGAAAGAACCCATCAAAAACAGAACAAGACGGCCTGAAAGGCCGTCTTGTAAAGAAGAAAGAAATCGAGAGAAGACAGTAAATCATGCGGCTGCACCGCATGATATAAAGAACGGATTTGGGCTGGCGACATGGCGAAAAGGAAGAATTATGCATCTTTAGCCTTGTTGCTCCATTCATCAAGGTCGGAACTGTCTTCCACTTCGAGTCCTTGGAAGCGATTTTGTAGTTCAAGTTGAAATTCCTGCTTCCTGGCTGCAAGATTGTCTATATCGGCGTTTTTGGTGTTTTGCTGTCATTAACTTAATTCTTTCCAACCATGTATCTATACCTTCACCTTCAGGCGATGGTCACTGTCGGTGTTCACCTTGTTGATTACGGTAACATCTTGGATTTTCTTTGGCTTGTTCGTTAGGACAGTCAATTTCATTCTTTGTTTGACCATCCGGGCTTCTCTACGCCCATCTCATGGATGTTTTCCTCTTGAAGAAGGTGTTCATAATTTTAAGCTTGTTGCTGACAGCGAAGTAAATTAGCTTTTTTCCTCTGTTATTTCTGAATCCTGATCCAATTTTTTCCATTACTTCCTCCTCCCCTTCTTGCTTCCTACCTTAGCATTGAAGTCGCCTATTAATAGGTTGTAATGAGTTTTTGGTGATTTCAGAACCTGTTCCACTTCCTCATACAATTTTTCAACCTCTTCATCATCACGCGTTGAGCGTAAACCTGGATTACCCTTACCCTAATACTGTATTTCTTGTTCAGTTTTATGGCTATTTGAGCCAGTCTTTCATTTACTCCTTAACTTCTGTTATGTACTTGGTCCATTTCTTGTGGATGAAGAAACCCACACCTGCTAAACTGTTGCTTTCCATACCTATGTGGTAGAATTGGTGTCCGCTCTTCAATTAAATAAATTGTTCTCCTTGTCGCTTGACTTCACTGAGTCCTATGATATCCCACTCTATACCCACAAGATCTTCATCAAGTTCCATCAATCTGTCATCTCCGATTAGGGATCTCACACTGTAGGTTGCAACTTTCAGATCCCAATGATGGCCTGTTTGTACCCAGGAATTGATAGCACCCCCTGTTTCTTGCCTTAACTGCCCGGCGCTCTGGAACTGATGGGGAAGGGGCCGTATTTTTGGCTTACTCTTCATGCTGGGGGTTTGGCCTACACCTTCCCCGCTGGTTCTGGTGCTGGGGTTGAGGGATATTTTTATATCCGCGTTCCTTCTCCTAGAATAACTGTCTTACGAGCTAATGAACTTAGTCTGTCCATACGATGCGATGGAGTTTCTGGATAGCAGTTAGCAGAACTAATATTCTGAGCTAAATGTGAAATGAACAAAGACGCGAACTTGCTTTGTACATGTTGATGATGGCCATAAATACGATTGTGAAATTAAATTGATTGTGACGAAAAAGTAATTTTATTTGATTCAAAAAGTTTAATATAATTCACCAAAGACGAAATTGTTTTAAAAAAACGCACCGTTCAGTTTTATTGGGACGAAAAAAACAAACTTATATGAATGTATATATGAAATGTAATGAAAAATGTTTTACAAACTAACTGGGAAAACCGATATTAAAAACAAAAAATATTTTTCTTTTTTTAAACAAAAACAATTGCCATGTTCAGAAAAAAATCCAGGAAAAAAATAATTCCAAATACAAGAAATTAAAAAACAACAAAGGCAAACAAATCAAACATTAAAAAAAATACGAGAGAAAGAACATTCCAAATAAAAAAAATTCTAAATAAAAACGCTGCCTATTCTGACATTCTGCTTTTCTGCCCATTCTACTATTCTACCCATTCTGCTCCTGCTCATTCTACTTTACTCTTCATTCTGCTCATTCTGCTATTCTGCTCATTCTGTCCATTCTGCTATTCTGCTCACTCTGCCCACCATGCCCATTCTGCTTTTCTGCATTCTGCTTTTCTGCCTTTTACACTAACCGGAGGATAAGGTCAAAGGGGTCATGTCTACGGCATGTTTAACACTCGTCCTCCGAAGGAAGAGTGGTTACCACCCCCAGTAGTTTTCATTATAACTTTTTCACATAATGAACTTCGCCAAAAAGGCCCCATGTAATCGTTACTAGCTATAATTCACCTGTTTTGACAAAAGTTAATTGAAATTTGGTGGTGACGTGTAGGTAATAGGTGCGGAAGGCGTGGTTGATGAACTCCAATATTGTTGAAATTTGTTATTTTTTAACTTTATTACATAATTGACATTCAAATATTTCATGTGTAATGTCGTTATTTACTCATGAAAATCTCCCCTATTCGTGCTTTCGTTCATTCGTTTATTTCTGCTTTTCTGCTCTATCTTCCCATCTGCTCTTCTGCTTTTCTGTCCATTCTGCTCATTCTGCTTTTCTACCAATTCTGCTAATTCTGCTATTCTGCTTATTCTGGTGTTCTGCCCATTCTGCTAATTTTGCTCATTCGGCTTTTCTGCCCATTCTGCTTTTCTGCCAATTCTGCTTTTCTGCCTTCACATTGGGTGGGTAAAAACTGTTAACTATGCTAAGATCTTGTTGAACCCAAACCATAGTGTTTCCACCCCAGGCCTGCCGTGTTCTGCTACTCTGCTTTTATGCTATTTGACTATTCTTCATTATTTTGTCATTCTGCCGATTCTGCCCATTTTGCTTTTTTGCCGATTCTGCCATGTCCATTCTGCTTTTCTGCCTTTTCGGCATATTCTGTCCATTTTGCTTTTCATGTCTTTCCACCGATGACGAGTGTGACGTTTTTAACACAGTATTGCACAGTTCGAATATTTTAATAATATGGAACTTTTACCTAGGTAGGCGCGAGACAGCGTCTGCCAACTCGCTCGTTTATTATTATTATAATTATGATTATTATTATTATCATTATTGGTAATCAGCAAAAATAAGCGTGTTCGTGCCGATTCGAAATAAATTACCGGGACAGCTGTAAACTGGGCATCAATGATACGGCATTTTAATATTAAACGAACGAACGAACGAACACACGTACGGACAGGGTTACACGGCGATTTATTGGAGCTTGCTTCAAAGCTCAAAAATCATTACAACGAACGAATATAACCATCTTCACTCATCTTCACTCCAGGAAAAGCATCTCCCCTGTCTCCATAACATGTTCGTCCAGGTATACTTGTTGAGCATAAGTTTAGGTAACACTCGGTTAACTCTTTCTATTTCATATTATAGAGCACTGGCGAACTTTCCTTTTAAAGCGGATTTCATATAATATCAACATATTAAAAATTAAAATATAATCACAAATCACTTTCCGCTGTAAAGAATTAGACCTTTAACCCACCTCCAATTTTTGATATGTTTGGTTCTGTTTGGTTAAGTCTCTGTACTGTACAATATGCTATTAAATGCCAGATGGTATGCTGGCCGCTTTCAAACTTCCGCGAATCATTTGTCTATGCAATTATCCATTATTGTGCAAATGCCCGCATTATAAGATGGCCGTCTTTTTTCCATCTATTTGGATCAAGAAAATCAAGTTTAACAATGTGCTTTTTAACAAACACGCTAATCCCCAAGAAACTTGGTTTGTGAAGGAGTTTCCGTAACCATAACCCATATGATACACTTTTTCTGACACAATTATGAATTCGGAAGCCCTTCACGGACTAAAGTCAGTGTTTTTATATTCCTTTGTTTCCGAAATGTATTAGTGGTGTCAGAAAAAAGTGTGTCAGAAGGTCAGGTTACGGAAAACGCCAGTCTGTGAAAGCCCTTTACACTGTACAGTCGGAAAACATTTAAGTGATATGATCAAGCAAAGTGAATCTTGAATATTGATCTTCTGATATAAACCATTCGGTTCCTTTGTAATTTCATGTTCAAGCCACACTAAAATGACCGCATCTCAGCAACCAAAGCAAACTTGATGGGGGGGGGGTGCAAACAATTAAGCCAGAAAATGACAATAAAGTGCATAGATATTGATAATGGATTTGTGACCACTTACACCACACTGATTCCACTAACATGACTTTTCATACATTGTCCTCCCGTAAGTTTGAATTAGAATTTGTCATATGTGTAATTTTCCCAATAGACGATCTATTCCGAATATAAGCTTGGCATTTTCCAATCCGTTCCGATATATTAATTGTTTGTGAAGTTTTTAAACTGATTTGGATTCTTGAAAAAGTTTCGCTATATGGAGAGCTGTTGGGTTACGATCTGGGTTGCACGAGAGACAAAATTATTGCGTTACTACTAAGTGCCATTATAATCTTGTCATACACAATGTATTTATACTTTATCCAAATAAATAACTGCAAGTACTCAATTCAGAGCGGACTTGTCATGGTACGATTCACCGGGGAAGTTCTAGTCTAGACCAGAAGGTGCGTGTCCACTAAATTCTCGGCGCGAATGCCAACTTTACGCTTCATTTCTGACTTGAATTTTGGGACGTTCATCACATGCGTGTCATAGATCACATGATCATGATGATATCGGGAAGCTATTCAGCATGTTCCACTACCTGTTCCACTAAAATTCTTCCATGAATCCGTATTA
>JAMKCH010039059.1:0-14011 GCA_023653785.1 Ophioderma brevispina
ATGCCATCATGGGAAACAAGGCTTGCATTCTGCACAGGACGATACCACGATACCAACTTTGCTAGGTAAGGACTTATATTTTTGAGTTTTGCTTCACTAAGTAGGCAAGATTGCACTTTTTGGCTGAAAATTCTTTGAGAATTGGTTGCAAAATACCCCGATTTATTAACAATCACATCTGTTCAAGTAAAACAACTTTTTGTGTCACCTCTATAATTATAGTTGGGCGACCTTCATCGGAAATGTGTTTACACAAATATACTCAAGTCAAATGAACTGACACTTGTGTTTGACCTCAGTACCCTGGTAAGCCTTGGTAGATATGGTACACAATCACCATTTCATGTTTCGCCCGAAGAACCGCCACTAGAACCGGTAATAGGTGCACCATAAACCATAGCCTTTCTTAGACAGACGACAAGGCCACGCAGCAAATGATGCCAAACCTTTACAAAAAAGATACAAAAGTCACAAAACTGACCCGTCACCAATTCCAAAAAATAAAACCTACGGCGAAAGGCCCATTAGCTCAAGAACAAATTGCCGAATTTTCGGCGAAAACGACATAAAAGCGGCCGACTAGTTTCGGGCAAATAAAGCCGACATAAAACACGCCGCTCTCGATGGCAATAATCCATCATTCATGAATTGATGGATTGAAAAGTAAATTTCCATACTCCATAGCGCCTTTTAGAATTTGCTATGGATGTAAACTCTTGGAGGTAAACCATAGGTGTATTGAGTCATCCCACAATGCACCAGTTTTGGGATTTTCACCTGAATGGTGGTCATGTGATCCAACAAAAATCCTCTTCTGAAACATGTAAAAACCCTGACTTTACACTCATTTTAGCCCACAAAGCATTAGTACTTAGGGAATTTCTGCATGATCATGAAATGTCTTGATGTTCTTGAACTTTTGGAACACTTTTTATCCTTATTTACTGACATGTACAGTGCAGTATAGGCAACATTGCTCATTTTATTTATGTAGATTGATTCAACACCCTCTGATGTAACCTACGTTATTGTAAAATCTTGAAAGTTTTACGCGAAACAGTTCTCTTTTATTATTTCTTATATGACTATCATCCTCAATTGCTTGTACTCTGCCTTTATACTAGCATCTTTTTCTCTTTTTTTGTAATTATATTTTGAAAACCTAATGACTTTATTTTTAAGATGACCAATTAGGACCTTGTACCCCTTCATTCAACATCTGCCCTTTACTGCAATGGAAACTACAAATGGACATCTCATGATGGAATCTTCTGAAATTAGTTTTAAAATGTATCACATGCATAACAAACCACATCCTCCAATCACAAACTGGCAAGAGATTTCATAGCGTCATGCGATTCATGCTGTCGATTGTTTCACACCAATCCTACAGCACTGCTTTCACGGATGGCAGCACCTTAATATGATCAGTCACTGTGCAGTTGAATATACAAACAGCATAACTATTTGGTTACTGTTTTATTTTGACCTGTGTCACATGCCACATGATTGGTGTATTTCATCAAAATCCTGAATGTTATTAGGATCACTTTTGCCAATCACTATGCTTCACAATATTGCTATTCTAACACTAAGAGCCACTAAGGGGCGGGTTTCCAAGGACCCAAGATTTTTTCACATTTTCTTCTACTTTTCCGTGACAAAAATTGACCGGTATTTTTGTAAATGTAAGACTTATTGGAACGCATTTTTGACATGAAAAGTATTGAAATCTACCAGCCTGTTAAATTAAGCTAAGTAGTTGAGTCCCTAGGAACCCACCCCTTATAAGCACCAATGGAAGTGTGATTTTTAAAATAAATTTTAGCAAACCTTATAACCACAAATATTTTTCTGCTAATACTCAATATACATGAACTATTCAATCATAAATATCAAAAGAAAAATCAGTTAACCCTTTATATGCTACCAGCATTTACATTTGATCGCAATTGACTTCCGCTTCTTCCCTGTACAAACCTATGTGAAATATGGATGTGCGGCCCTATCAGACCACATTTCACACCTCTCCAGTCAGATTCTTAAGGGGTCCAGTTGAAGCATAATCAGTTATTCAGGGTCCCCTTGGGGAAAGTATTTTTCCTCAGGAACTAAATTTTAGCCAAATTTCAGTTCCAAGCCTGCACATTTCTCAAAATTTCAGTTCCTAAGGCCCTACTTTAAGAACTTCAGTTCCCAATTCGTTCCAAGCCCCAAATTTTGGCACACTCTCTACCTGAAAACAAGTTCTAGGCCCCCAGGCTACTGCCCCCAGGGAAAATACAAGTGTCAAAATAGAACTATTTGTGTGTATACATGTGCTAATTGGTTCCTTTAAAGCAGATATCAACATTTAACATGTATCCAAAATGCATTTTGTTGATGCCGGGTTGGAAATCATGTAGTACTTTTTCCGTTCAATTTTGAAGCGTTTCGAAAAAAAAAATATGAATTTTGTCCCTAATTTGAAGACGATATATGGAAACTCAATTTTAAGTTTTCAGGTTTTTGGTGATGTCTTATGACCCCTCATGTGGGTGTAAGTTTCTTTGGGAGGGGGGTGCATGGAACCCCCTCTTAGGCACCAACGTAAGTGAAAACACCTTAGGCACTTAAAGTGACAGGAGGAAATTTTTTAGGGCTCACAGTGTTTTTTATTTCTCTCAATTCCACTGGACGGTTGTAGACCACCTACCTGAAATTTTTTCAAGGTTATTGGAAAAGCAAGTACAAAAGAAAACCGCAAACCTTGTTCTGACCTTGCCTGCTATCGTAATCGTTCCCCATAGGAAACCCATGCTTGTTGCTTTTCTGTGTGCGACAGAAATACTAAATCATCATCTTTTCCATAAAGACGGCATATTCAACACTTTAGGAGTGGACCTAATACCTGGGAAGCATTCCAAATATGCCAAAAACCGGGGTTCGATAAATACTGTGGCCCTTCTTTCTGGAAATGTCCTCATGTCTCTTTAGTGTTAACTATAGAATCAAGATAATTGTATTTATCACTAAAAACTTAACCGCACAGAATTAGGAGTGAGAGCAATGGATAATGGATTAGCAAGTGCCCTCCTTACTGTACACAATAGCATCTACCAGGCCATTGGTTGATGGTGGGGAATTCTCTGAGAGGGGTTTTGCCAGAAGAGCTCTGTACACAGCAATAGCACCAATTGAGTTCTCAGAAAACCTGTTAAAAGTATAAAACTATTTGGTTTCACTCATTTAGGGTTACCAATACAGGAGGGGTGAAACCAGGGTAAAATCTAGCGAGGGGGAAAAATTACATGAGGAACTCTATTAGTATAAAACCCTAATTTATTGCTAAAACCCCCCGTTTTTCTGAATTTTGAAACTCTCGGGTCGGGCTGGTGCCTCTCCCTACATCAGGTGCCAGAAAGTTTTATTAAAGTCCATTCCCGACGCTAATAAGCCTCGACCCAGAGCCCCAGATTTACCGGAAGTTGACAGCATTTTGGTATCAGAAGAAGCTACTATTCTCATTTACGGGCCCGTGAATCTTAGAGAACAAAGGATGTTTGGTTTGGAAGTTATGAGCGAAAATGTGCCCTATTTGTTGACCAATATTAATTTTGCACGGTAACCCAATGACTCGATGGCTTACAAAATCACGTTTTTAGGAGGACTCTCGCATCAAACGGAATGAAATATCGGCGCACAATTTTACGATAGAGTATTTGAGTGAAGGCCAATCTATCAAGATGAAAACAATAATGAAATTAAAAAAAAAAGGGCCATCCCCCTTTAACACATTATGCTTTGAAAGTGAAAATGGTGAGATTAAAACTGTTCATAAACATCCCACATTTGGTCACAAATATTTTGGAGAAACCATTCTCTGTCCTCATTGATGTTGGCTGAATTTGACTAGTGCAGCTTCTCTACTTCTGGATGTTGGTGGTGCCTACTAGGTACAGTGGTGTAACCAGACCTTGCAAATTGGGGGCGAAGGGAGCCCAAGGCTTTTTTTGAGGGGGCAAAATTGGCTCCTTCTCAAAACACTGTACAAAAAGTCAGTTCAATAATGGGGGGGCTGAAGGGGGGTCAAGGGTTCTGTTGGGGGGGCTTGCGCCCCCCTGCCCCCCCGCTGGTTCCCCCACTGTACTAGGTGTTGCCACAGAGAATCATAAATCTTTGGTAGTTCACGGCCCCCGTCCCTATTCAGGGTGGGGTTGGATTCTTTCTTTATGAAGATCTCACTTTCCTTGGGATGAGATTATCCTCCCTGTATAGCACTTTGCCATTTTCCAATTTTCTAAAGTGCATCAGCTTTGGAGAGCTAAGGTGGCTCCAGCACATGCTGCCTTGCATGGTGGCATGGTTGCCCCAGGATGGCCCACCACCGAAACTGTGGATTGACGTCAGAGGGCATCGGTCAATTATCTTTTGCTCCAATAAATCCTCACAACCAGCAGTAATGCTGAGTGTGAGGTTTATCCGGCCACCCTGGGGGGGGGTTAGCGGGGACAAACCCGATTTAAAACTTTGTTTAACTAACTTTAACTATGTCCAGTTCGTGTCCTGTGGTCTTATTTGTTCTGCGAGAGGCAGATGGATTTGAATGAGTTTTGGCAGAATGTTCTTTTAAATGGTCGCAAGCACCCTCTTGGTCCTCTCTAGAAAGATTTTATGATTCTCTGCTGGCAACACCTAGTAGGACACCACCAACGTCCAGTAGTACCCAACATCCAGCTACATCCACTGATACGAGAATGGTTTCTATTAATATTTTGTAGCAAAAGGTGGGTGTTGAGGAACAGTTTTTCATCTATATTTTTCATGTCTTCAGAGTGTTTTTATAAATTCAATGATTGTAATAAAGGTCACACTCTTAATTTGCATATGCTAACATTTGTCCAATATTGGATATGGTCTCGAATATATACACAACTAAAATTGCACCAGCATGCCCAGGATTGTTTAATATAAATACAATGATTGTAAAGAGGGCATATCTTTAATTTGTGCAGGCTGGAACAATTTGTCCAATTTTTGAGGATATTGGTTGTCTATCTAAGTTTGGACACCTTGAACTGCCACGCATGCATAACAGGGGTCACTTGTCAGAGGGGGAAAAATTCCCCCTAATATGAGGCAGGTTTTCCTGGTTTGAGGTGATTTTGATGTAGATTTTCCTAATTGGAGGTGAAAATTTTCCAGTGAGCATGTCAAAAAGGGAATGCATGAATTTTTCAAGGCTTTTTTCCCAGCAAGCTCTCTGGGGTGGCCAACCAGACCCCCCTGTTATGCTAATGCCTGTATGTTTAACTACCATCCATCAAAAGGGAATTGACACCCGAGACTGGTGAAGCCACACCCATTACAAAGTAACCCATGGAGTCAGTCATGTAGTCTGTTAGTGGAATGTTCCAATACACACGGTTACTTCACCGAAGAGGACCCACAAAGTCATATAATAGATGTGAGACAAACAGTCATGGGGATTTCACTTAGTATAAACTTTGAGCTCATAGGAGTTTAATGTTTAGAATAAAGAAATATAATACCCTAAGGCGGCGAAAATAAAAAAAAACGTTTTATGGGCCCGACCGACCCCGATTTTTCAGTCCGACACTTCCTACAACAATAACTGAATGGAGATTGGGTAATCTTGAACACTGCCGGTTGCCTTCCTTTTCTATTAATTCTTCAGTTGGAAAAGGTAACTTAGGAGAATTCTATTATCTTGCTAATTTCAAATATTTTCACCTGTTGGATAAATCACTGATATGTCTTTAGAAAGTGAAGGAATAAGTTCCCTGTAGAATTCGCATCGATATTTTTCAACTTGAAAATGACAGAAAGTGAAGAAAACGGCAGCGTTAAGATTTTTCGTTAATCCCTATGTTTAGTATTTTGTCTTTATTAGGATGCTTTTGGTTTTATCACTGTAGGGTACATGTATGGTTAGTACCTGTACTTGTTACAGACATGCAAAAATCTGATTTTGATGATTTTGTTTTTCAATTTTTTTCTCATTAGCAACTTAAAAT
The DNA here is from genome assembly GCA_023653785.1 of Ophioderma brevispina. Taxonomy (NCBI): domain Eukaryota; kingdom Metazoa; phylum Echinodermata; class Ophiuroidea; order Amphilepidida; family Ophiodermatidae; genus Ophioderma; species Ophioderma brevispina. The sequence continues at coordinate 6,018 of JAMKCH010039059.1, forward strand.
CACTGATTGTGCTTTAACCACTTCAACCCTAGTGCTAAGCAAAGTCGGGTTCAATTATAAAACCCTTCCGCACCTTTCCTTCTTCCCCCCCCCCAATGAGAAAAGTATAGTATGTAACAGCATAACAATTACCATGTTTCATCTTTAAAAGTGTGATTCCACCAAGGGGGGGATGCTGTTATAGGCTAACTAATGACATGAAATAGCCTAATGACGTGATACCTGACCACTATCCATGTATATCACTCTCGTGTTAGATTTATGTCAGCGTGCGTAGCACAGCAGACATAGTTGTGATCCTAGGCGTTCTTTCTTTCTTCTTTCCTCTTTCTTTCTTTCTAAACGCCCTCCTTACAATGCTTTCTTAATTGCTTTCTTACATTTTTGCATTGCAATGCTTTCTTAAACTCCTTAAATGAGGCCCCCTATGATATTCTGCTCCTCCTCTAATGGTTACTTGACATAAATATCACCCTGGGCCTTAAACTCTGACTCAGAGATGGTTTTTGAGGAGATTGCCTTCATTTTCCAACAAATTCAGTTTTTTTTTTGCATAAACTGCTTGTCCATATACTAAGCACTTTGTGAAATAGCTAAGCTCAAATCGATATTTTTAATCCTGGTCGGGCTTTTAAAGCACTATCAGCGATTTCTTCAATGTAAATAAATTGCCCCCTCATTTTTCATCAAAGTCCCCTTTTTTTTGCACTGTTGTCTTGGGAACAGTAATTCCCACTAATTAGCTCAAATACAGGACAGACATAATTTCAAAAATCAACCTATTTTTCACAAACATTAACAGGGCTAACAACCTCATTTTGTGGTCAAGTTTTTGACCTTGAACCTTTACCTAAGAGTTTGTGTACCCGGCTCCTTTATCCCACAGTTCAATGAACTGCTAGATGCTACTAAGTTGACCTCATTGATAACAACTCTGGATTTCTCGAAGGACAATAGTTTGTTTGCTTTGGGCGGATAATGTGAGCCAGCATCCAGCTGGAACTGGATTATCTCGCATCTGTTTATAGACCATTCTCCTGCTAGGTCGAGACTCCATGACAGACTCCCTACCAGGAGTGAAAATGTTGACCCAGGGTCCCCTGGGAATACCTGTGGGGTTTGATGTAATAACCACGCATCTATGAGGGCCGAGTTGTTTACCCGCATGTTCTCACGGAATCGCCCCAAAAGAGTTGAGTGAAGCGTAACAGCATTTGCGTCGTGCTTGATGTCATTAAGCGGAGAATATGGTTGTCATTCATGGGGTGGGTGAATACAACACCATGGTAGACCAAATCGGAAGTAGCCATAGTCGTCTGTGCGGTAACAAGCTATTCCTGAGGACCTTGTAGGATTTAGGATGTCATACCTTTCCAGAAAACAACCTCACATGTGTAAGATGGTTAAAAAGCTTACTTTTACATACACAAGACAGTTCTCAAACAAGAATTCTTTTAAGCTTCGAGTGCATAGGCAAAAAAAATCAATGCAACATGCGCTAGTAGTTGGAAATGAATTATAGCACAAAACAAGGCCCGCAGGTGCGCCTGCCATTATAAGTCTGTTCAAACTGATGCAAGTACATTGATTTTTCCATGCACTAGAAACTAGAAATATGCAGACATCAACCAATTCATAAACATTATTACAGCTGGAATTAAACCCCCCAAAAAACTTCAATGCAGAATCAAATGCACTATGCAGTAATGTTTCTAAAAACGAGATGAACATTCCCAACAATAAAATGAATCAATCCAATGTCACGCGTAAATGATTAAGCCCACAGCGTACGCTCGTTTGTAATTTGATGTAAATAAAATAATGATTGAATAAAGGTGGAGGGCGTGTGATTTCAGTAAAGTTTTTTTTTTGTTTTAACTTTCCCAATGGAGGGACTGTGCGCGTTTGGTTTTATACTTCCCTATGGAAGGTAGAACATTCATAGAGAGGTGTATTTCAATGTAGTACCACAATTGGCTATTACATTTGTAATCCCACCTCCCTACCCTAAAGCTTACAGAGGGAGTGTGATTTCAACTTGTAGTGACACCCAAGGGTATTCCAGTTGAATTCCATACTCCCTATGGAAGCTCTATCTAAATATCATAAGGCTAGTTTCAGTTGTGGTCTTATGTGGGGATGGGTAGTTGACCTCAAAAATGAACTTAAAAGGGAATGTCTTGTTAGGGCCACCCGTGACGTTATTGACCCCTAACTCACTGAAAAAAGAAACTGCTTGCGTAACGTATGAAGGCGCCAGGCGTGCAGGTATGTCCTCTTACTGATGGAGCACTACTAGCACTAAAACTGATTAGCACAGGTGGTGCAGGAAGCACATTTCCCGGCCTATGTCCGGCAAATTGACGGACAAGTCGCATTCACTACCTACAAATTACGGGAATAAACCGCATCATGTTAGGATTGGGTTTATTCCGTAATAAAATGACGGGTTAAAGTTAATGGCTAAATGTTATACCATAGGTCTCTTTTTCTTATTTGATTGTTTGTAATTTCTATTTTAGGTATTTTAATAGCGGTGCTACGGAAAAAGCGCAACTCCACTAGATTGACTTTATTCGTCAAAATACTAAAACTAGTTCCTAAAATTTAAAATTGCACTCCCGATCTTACCCCACACGGTCCGACTTATTTATTCACGGCCTGTGATGGTGGTATGGAATATTTTTATGTCTAGATGTTAACCACCGCTCACCTCCTTCTTTCTAACCTTCTTACACCCAAAAACTACTAAACCCTCTTTTGCTGTATAACATGACCCCCAAAAGAAATTCCCCTCTTCTCGTCCTCGGCAGGTGTTAATTATAAATTTGCACCTATTGAAAGCATTATATAATACTCCTGTTCTACCCCCCGTTCCATAGATAACTGTACTAAAGATAGCACGGGGGTTGTTATCAACGGAGTATATAATATAGGCACACCGCTTAGCATCAAGCTTTATATTATACTCTTGTCTCTACCCCCGTTCATAGACAATCGCTGTATAAAATATAGCAACGGGGGATAACAGAGTTATCTAATATAGGGCCGCTGAGCATCAAGCTTATATTCTACTCTGTATACCCCCCGTTCCCTAGACAATCGCCTGTATAAAAAGTATAGCAACGGGGGGTATAACAGGAGTTATAGAATATAGGTCCGGCCCGTAGCGTCAAGGCTTATATTATTACTCCTGTTTACCAACCGTTCATAGACACCCTCGCATGGAAAAAGGAAGCAACGGGGGGTATAACAGGAGTATGTAATATAGCATCGACAATAGAAGTTTTAATAAATACCCGTCCGTAGGACGAGAAAAGGGGATTTCTTTGGGGGTAATATATAAAAGCAAAAGAGGGGTTTTGTAGTTTTGGGGGTCTGGTTAGAAGGAAGGTTAAAGAAGGAAGGAAGGGACCGTGAGCGCGTAGGGGTGCGTATAAAATCGAGACATAAAAATGTTAAACCACCCGTTCATGGACCATTGCAAAATGAAGTGGCGGGTGGTGGTAAGATAGGGAGGGGAAGTATTAGGCCTGAAATCTTACTAGTAAGAAAAATGCAACTTTCTAATAAGTTAGGGGGTTTCTGATTCTTTACGGAATAAAGCGATACTCCATTAACAACGCTTTATTCCGTCAAAATCGAGCTCCAATTAACATTAAGTGTATAGGCCTATAGCATTCGTACTTTAACTTTAAGCACGGGCTTTATCCGTTAAACACGTTGAACGCGAAAGTGCTAAGGATAGTGGTCTATCTATTTTAAGTAAGCTAGGGGGTCAAAATTGTGCGTCCTATTTTACGGGGCTTCAAAAACGATATGCACTAAAATGTCTGCAACTTCCTCCATGGAATAGAATTGGACATTTCCCATCCATTTTCTAATTTTTTTCTTTTTTTTTTGAAGAGTGGAAGGGGAGGAGGGAATGCATAATTTGTTTATGCATTTTACCACTCAAAAGTAACCTCCTCAGGAAAATTCAATAACAAAAGTAGTTATTATATGCCGAATGCATTGTTTTTTCCATTAATACAGATTTTGCCAACAAGCCAACACACTTGCCGACAAATGAGCAATTTGCCGACAAAGAGCAATTTTGCCCACAAATTTGTAATGGGGGGTGTCACGCCCCCCTAGGAATGGCCATTGATGTCAGGGGCTTTATACAGGTTTTCTGTTGTCTTACACTTGTAAATCATAAGTGGGAAATCCTTGGCACTACACGACTGAGATTTCCACAATTCCCACTAGGATCTCCTGCGACCTCACGTTGACCTCGTTGAGGACAACGGTGGATAAGGACAGGTGTTTGCGTCGCTTGGTGATGGATCGGGTCACCGAAAGCCAAGCTGATCGAGGGCAGCATTAGAGAAACATCGCACAACAATGAGATTTTCCTCTGAAGATAGAAATGAGAAAAATAACCAAGATGGTATTTTAGAATGTGCCTTTAAGTAGTCTGAATTAAAAGTATTTAGGATTAAACTTTCTCAAATTGTCTATCTTTGCTGTGAAAATTCATTCCTGGAAGAATAAGACTTTGCAATGCGGGCCGATGAGTCAGTGGAACTGGAAAGCAGCCTGAAAAAGGGATGGGTTATGAGAGTCAAATATGTAGCATATCCTGGAAGCCACAAAACAAGGCGAACTCGTATTTACGCGATGCGTAAAATATGTCCACGCCGAATTTCGCGGGTCCCCTAATATGTGATAAATGCAACTTCAACACACACACCCTCTCCACAAAAACCCCGCAAACACTCCACCCCTCCCCAACATCCCGCAAAACCCAAACCCCCCTCAACACCCCGCAACACCCCACCCCTCACCAACACCCAACCCCTTCCCACACCCAACCCTCCCAACAACCACCACACCCCTCCCCAACAACCACCACTACCAACATCATGCAAACAAAACCCCACCCCCTGCCACCACCCTACCCCTCAGAACCACACCATCAAACCCAACCCCACCCCAATACCCGGTACTGTAAGATGCCTCCCCTTCCCCAACACCCCGCAACCCGCCATTCCCCTCCCCAAACACCTCAACACTATAACCACTCCCCAACAACCCCGCCGCAGGCCAGCACCGCACAGACAACACACCCACCCCTCCCCCCAAACACCCCGCAACACCCACCCCCTCCCCAAAACCCACGCAACACCCCGCCCAACCACCATGCAACACCCCACCCCTCCCCAACAACCGGCAACACAACACCCCTCCCCAAACACCTGCAACATAACACCCCCTCCCCAACACCTGTAATACCCAACCACTTCCCCAACACCCACCTCCACTTCCCCTATGCATCATGTAGTAGTCTCATGTAGCGAAGGAAATTTTGCCTACCGATTTATGTACCATTTTCAGAGATACACGCAATTACGCATATTTAATTAATTAGCTCATTTGCATACCTAAGCTTCCTATATCACATACTTTTAAATTTGCCCCAAAAAGATGTTCCCCATGATAAGCTTTCATGCAGTGCAGGAATTTTGTGTATCCGATGTACCATTTCAAAAAATGTATAGCAATTACGTGATTGTTGCATATTAATTGGCTCATTGCATACTCAATTTGCCCCCAATACGCCCAAAAAATTGTATCAGGTCGAGACTCTTCAGCCCGCTTCCCACCCAAGTTACATCAATATACGCCTACGGAACTCCAGAAAACTTGTATACAGGCATTGCAGGAAAATTCTCGTAAATTATGCAAATTAGACCACTTACTTAGCATATTTTACGGCCACATCTAATCAGGTCGAGGCTCATTCAACCCCTTCTTTCATACCAAGTTGACATCATTGTCACCCTTACGGAACTCAGATAAATCGTATACAAGGTGGGTTAAATTTTTATCACGGACGAACGAACGGGACGAACGATACGGAACGAACAGAAGTGCTCATTTCCTAGTCCCTGTTCCAAACTCGTTCGTGGGCACAATTAGTATGACCTCAGTTACTATTTTTTACCCCAGCAGGCCCACAGTCCTTTAGAGGAACGTCAAACAAAGCTAGGGTCAAGAGTTTTTAGACATTTGGAGTTGAAATGCAAATTGAATTGATGGCTATAGAAAATGACGGCTAAAAAAACGTCGACCTGTTTTTGACATGCAAACATGTGCCAGCTGGGATATCACAGGCGCATGTGAATTTGCGATCTCCTGTATAGTCCAATAAAATTATTGTACTTTGTAAACATGTAATTATAACCTAAAAAGCATTAAAAGGTGAACCATTTACAAATTCAAATTGTTTCTATCAAATTTGCCAGGGAAACTTGTGGCTTTGTTGGAAAGAGAACATTGTGAGTATTCCACACTTCACACCGAAGGGGGAACACCCCTCTTCTCCACCCCACCACTCCACTGACGCAGGCATGGCACTTTAGTCACCACTGTCACTCTGAATCCCACCCTTCTGAGTATGGGGTCTTGGAAATGCACCCGATTCCCAATTGAGTCCCTCCAAGCGACCTGCTCCACGCGTGTAAGAAGAACAAAATGTGTGCAAAGCATTGCAAAAAAATAGAATTTAACGGTTCCTGGCTTTCGGGTCGCTCCTATCAAAGAATATAAGCTGTGGGTCGCCCAGACTTAACCTTGGCATATGACCTTTGACCACATCAACATATGAGGGATCCTTGGTGCACCTATGACAAAAGTTTGATTTCCAATTGAACTTCAACTTTTCAATGAGGTGAATTTTAAATTTTAGCCTTTTTTCAACTTGACTTCACAAGACCTTGGGACCTTGGCACAGACCTTTGACCTCCTCAACGAATGGGGATTAAATGGGCACCTTGACACAGGTGGTTCCAACTTTTCAGTTGAGGTAAATTTTTAAAAAAATTAAAAACAATTTAAAAAAAAAAACTTAACATTTTTAGTGACACACCACATACAACAACACCCCCCACACACAAAAAACATGCACAACGGATTGAAAAGTGGTGCCAGCTGTAGATGGCGGCCCACAAAAAGCCAAATTTACATCAATTGGGCCAGGGGGAGCAACTCCCAAAATGCCACTGTCTTGGGAACGAGTGGCTATCTGCAAATTATGAACATGTTAAAATCTTAATTTTAAACATTTGGACTACATGTTCCTCATTTTGTTGGAGCAGAAGAAAGAAACAAATTGTTAAATTCTGTTAGAGCAATTGATTATGTTGTTTTTAAAATTCAAGTCCAGGTTGCTTCGCAGATCATCAAGCATAATACATGATAATTTTCACTAAAAAAAGCGACTTTACAGTGATAGACAAATCTTTGTTTTTAAGGGGCGTTTCAGTTCTGAGTAAAATCTGCTTATCTTAGAAAATCATTAGTACTGCCACCATTTTTCTATGTAATTGGAAGGTTGCCAGGTGAACAAGTGCCTCTATCAATGTGAAGTCTATTTCAGCATACAAAAACCATGGCATTTCTACCAGGGGCCCCCTCCGACTGGTTGACAGATGGGGTGACAAAGTAGGACATTTCCTGGCAAAACCTAAAACAAACACAACACCAAAAACAATAAATAAATTTAAAAAGTGCAAAAATCTAAAAAATCAAAAATTTTAAAAGCAATAATTTAAAGGGATAGTTGGACCCATTTCATGCTCAGGTTATATTTCTCATCTGCAATTGAGTCTGTTCCTCACTTACTATCAAACAATCTCACCCCACTATCAGGATTGTCATTACTACTGAGCCTGTCCTCTCTAACTACCACGATCGGATCTCTCATCCACTATTGAGTGTGTCCTACCCATTATAGCCATCTGTCCTCACCTTCTATCAGGTTCTGTCCTTACTATCGAGCCTGTCCTCACCCGATACCACCTGAGTCTGTTCTCAATCACTATTGGCTGTCCTCAAAGACTTAAGGTCTTTCTTTACTATCGAGCCTGTACTCACCCGATATCGAAGTCTGTTCTCACTCACTATTGGGTTCTGTCCTCCCCGACTATAAGGTCTATTCTTACTATTGG
>JAMKCH010039060.1:0-33457 GCA_023653785.1 Ophioderma brevispina
AAAAATCACTGAGGATGTGTGTAGTGGAGGAGCATGGGGAAATTGCCCAATTTGTAATTTTTTCTTCTCCGGATACTCTACGTTGAGTAGTCATTAACCTTGTTTTTATAAAGTTTTGGATGGTAACATTTGATAAAATTTGATTTGTAAGCAGAACATGGTAAAGTTCCAGCAGAAGTCAGTGGCATAGACAGAGGGGGGGCAGGGGGAAGCTCCGCCCTGGGAATCTTTCCCCCATCCCCCTGTGGAATTAGTCATTTTTTGCACAATTTACAGTGAAAACAACATGGGCCTATACTGTACTAACAGAGTTTAATATGCTTGCCCCTTGAAAATATATGTGCCCCCTTCCCCCTTAAAAAAAGTTGGTTATTCAACTGGAAGACATTCATTATGTCAATACCTTAGACCGCACTCTGACACATAAAAAATATATTTAATAAATTTTGAAATCACTATTGAGGTCACAAAAATATAATGGCTGCTGTTCCCCTTGTAAATTGTTGGCAATTTGGTTCAATTCTTGTGACTATTTCCACGTTTTCCCGAAAAACAAAGAAAGACATGCACACACAGACACACACTATCTACCTACTAACTATGGGGTTTTGTGTGCATAGACGGCCCAGACGGCTCAAAAAAATGATAGCTATAGATTGGCAAAATTCCACTTTTTCCACTACCACACTGACCTGTCAAATCTATCAAAACTCAATTTGTGCTCATATTTTTCTGATTTTAAAAGTTGGCAAAATTGGACTTTTTCCACCACCTCCACCTGCCAAATCGATAAAAATTCAATTTGTGACTATTTCAAAGTTTTCCTGAAAAACAAACACACTCACACAGACGCCGCGCACACACACATCGTCTACCTACCATCTACAGCAGGAGCGGCGCCCCCCTGAGATTTTCCAAATTTAGGAAAAACAGGGGGTTTTGCGCAAAAATTAGGGGTTTTTAACCAAAAGGAGTTCATTTTGTACTGTTTCGCCCCCCCCCAAAAAAAAAAAAAAAAAAAAAAAAAAAAAAAAAAAAAAAAAAAAAAAAAAAAAAAAAAAAAAAAAAAAAAAAAAACAAAATTTCACTTTTTGCACCACTGCAGACCTGTCAAATCCAAATTCAATTGGTGCTCAATTTTCTGAATTATAAAAATAGGCAAAATTTGATTTTTTTTTTCACCACTGCAGACCTGTCAAATCAATCAAAATTTGATTCCTCATCATTTTCTTCTGAATTGAAAAATAGGCAAAATTTGACTTTTTGAACCATTGTGGACCTGTCAAATTTATGAGAATTCAATTTGTGCTCAATTTTCTAATTTTGGGTTTAAAATGGCCAAAAAAGGTCAACATTGTTCAAAAATAGGTAAATCGATCAAAATTCAATTTGTGCTCAATTTTCTGAATTGTAGAAACCTAATAAAATTTTACATTTTCCACTGAGGCAGACCTGTCAAATCAATCAAAGTTCAATTTCTGCTCATTTTTCTGAATTGTAAAAACTGGCCAAATTTGACTTTTTCGACACCATAAACCTGTCAACCTGTCCAAATTTGATTTTTTTAATGCACCACACAGACCTGTCAAATCGATCAAAATTCAATTTCTGCTCAATTATTTAGTCAGGTCAGGATTCCTATGAGGGACTGCTACTGGTATCCTGGTAACCAGTACTACCTGTCCCAGGGCCGAGTTGTCGGCGGCTAAACCGTCACCCCCATTGGGTTTCTGATCTGATGAGGAGGGTAGCTGGTTACCCTGGTAGAATAAAAAAGAAGATCTACCTTCAAGGGCGTCAGCTCTGGAGAGCTAATGGCGGCCATCCAGCACATCTGCCTTGCATGGTGGGCATGGGTTGCCCAAAGGCTAGGCCCACCGCCGAAAACTGTGGATTGACGTCAGGAAGGGCATCCGGTCAATTATCTTTTGCTCCAATAAATCCTCACACACCAGTATTGATGAGCGTGAGGTGTATCCGGCCACCCCCGTTACACAAACAAACCTCTCTATTGAAGCCTCTATAGCAGATTTTAGTTAAAAGTCACCGACGCTTGTCACCAATGGCAATTCGCGCATGTGTAGTACATTTGGGTGACTGACCTAAGTATACACAGAACCGAATCTGTGTGTACATTGTACGTGTCATGCAAACCATGCTTAACCGCGCCCACAAACACGGTTCCCTGCATATAATTATGACAGCAATCAATACTCCCATTGCAAGCTATTGCATTTCTAAGTTCAAACTTGGTTCCACTGCTGGAAAATAGCCATGCATATTTGCTATGTCACCTTATTTAAATTATATGTCACCTTGCAATGATGACACTGTGGGTTCAGGAATGATCTAAGTAATACCGACACACATAGTAGATCTCACTAGTTACATTATATCGTGCATAATCTACCATTATTTAGGAGTACTTTTTCAACCCTCAATTTCCGGGATTGACTCATGGCGCAACTGTACTGACATAAAAACAACACAAACACTGAACAACGGAAAGTCTTATTTAAATTCTGTTTTCAGCTTCCGATAGCCGAGACCATACCGGATTTTCCCATTATCATTGCGAATATAATTTTTACCACCTGAGGTCTAAAAAAGTCTCTCGAATGTCATGAACACACAATATAGAATTTCAAAATCTCCCCAAGCTGTATCGCAAATATGACGTCACCATTCAGTAATGAGAGTAATGAGCGACGCTCTTCATTTGTAAAATGTATTGAAAGAAGTGTGTATGTGCGTTAGCGGGGACAAAACCGGATTTAAAACTTTGGTTTAACTAACTAACTAACTAACTATCTAAAAAATTTGACTTTTTCCACACCGTTGACCTGTCAAATTGATCAGAATTCTATTGTGCTCAATTTTCTGAATTGTAAAATTTGGCCAAATTTGATTTTTTTTTTTTTGCACCACCGCAGACCTGTCAAATCAATCAGAATTCTATTTGTGCTCAATTTTCTGAATTGTAAACACTGACCAAATTTGACTTTTCTACCACCGCAGACCTGTCAAATCGATCAGAATTCGTTTGTGCTCAATTTTTCTGAATTGTAAAAACATGGCCAAAATTAACTTTTATCCACTGCGGACCTGTCAAATAAAGTTAATTTTTGCCATATTTTTTGAATTGCAAATTTGGCAAATTTGGCTTTTTGCAACAACGGGACCTGCCAAATTGATAAGGAAGCAATTTGTGCTCCTTTTTCTGAATTGTAAACCACGACCAAATTTTACTTTTTCCACCACCAAGGACCCCTGTCAAATCAATCAAAATTCAATTTGTGCTAAAATTTTTTAATTGACTGTTCTACAACGCCCAGACAGACCTGTCAAATCAATCAGATATCTATTTGTGCTCAATATTTCTGAAATGCAAAACTGGCCAAATTTGACTTTTTGCAACCCGACCTGTCAAATCACAATCATAATGCACTTTATCTAAATTTTCTGAATTATAAAAATGGCACCAAAATTTAATTTTTTTTTTCACCCACGTGCGCGGACTTGGTCAAATGGATCAGAATTCAGTTTGGGGCAATTTTTAAATCTGGGCATTGTAAACAAACTGGCAAAATTTGACGTTTATACCACGGCCGGATCATTGTCAAATCCACAGTTCCAATTTGTGCATCATTTTTTTGGAATTTGTAACAATTTGCCAAATTTGGCTTTTTGCACCACCGAGACAGGTCAAATGATCAAATTCAATTTGTGCTCAATTTCTCTGACTTTTAACAAATTTTACTTTTCCCCCACAAAGGACCTGTCAAATTGATCAGGAATTCAATTCGTGCTCAATTAGTTTTTTGAATTGTTATTAAATAACAATAGGCAAATACCTGTTGTGTGCTCACTTTTTGAACTGTGAAAAACTGCCAATTTAACTTTTTAACTAATGCAGACCTGTAAAAGGTTCAGAATTCAATTTTGTTAATTTTTTTGAATTGTAAAAACTGGCCAAATTGACTTTTTAGCACCACCGAGGACCTTGTCCAAATCGATCATTAATTCAATTTGCTCTTCAATTTTTCTGAATTATAAAAAAAATGGCCAAATTGCTTTGTCAACCACTGCAGATCATGGTCAAATTGATCAGAAATCAATTTGTGCTCAATTTTATTGCATTGTAAAAAATGAACAAAATTTACTTTTTCCACCACGAAAGACCTGTCAAAGTGATCGGAACTTCAAAAAATTTGCGCTAGGCAACATTAGCCTTTTTCCACCCACTGCCAAACCTGTCAACATGATCAAGTTCAATTTGTGATCATTTTTTGAATTGTAAAATTTGGCCAAATTTGACTTGCACCACCACAGCGACCGAGTCAAATCGATCAGAAAAATATGCCCGTGATCAATTTTTATGAATTGTAAAAACTGGCCCAAAATTTAACTTTTTAATAATGCACGACTTGTCAAAATCATCAAAGTTCAATTGTGCCTCATTTTGTCTGAATTGTAAAATTTGGCCAAATTTACTTTTTGAACCACGAAAAGCCTGTCAAATCGCTATAATCAATTTGTTCTCATATTTTTTGAATTATAAAAAATGGCCAAACCCCAAAAATTTGAATTTTTCTTCACCCACTGAAGACCCCATGTCAAATGGATCAGAATTCAATTTGTGGATCAATTTTTCTATGATGTAAAAAGTGAACAAAATTTTAATTTTTCCACACGAAGGACCTGTCAATGATTCAGAATTAAATTGCGCTCAATATTTCCCTGAATTGTAAAAATAGGCAACATTAGCCTTTTTCCACCACTGCAACCTGTCAAATCGATCAAAGTTCAATTTGTGATAATTTTTTCTGAATTGTAAAATTTGGCCAAATATGACTTTTTGCACCACCACAGACCTGTCAAATCGATCAGAAAAATAATTTGTGCTCAATTTTTCTGAATTGTAAAAACTGGCCAAATTTAACTTTTTTAACTACTGCAGACTTGTCAAATCAATCAAAGTTCAATTTGTGCTCATTTTGTCTGAATTGTAAAATTTGGCCAAATTTAACTTTTTGCATCACCGCAGACCTGTCAAAATGATCAGAATTCAATTTGTTCTCAATTTTACTGAATTGTAAAATCTGGTCAAATTTGACTTTTCTACCACTGTGGACCTGTCAAAGTTTTTTTAGTTAAACCAAAGTTTTAAATCCGGTTTTGTCCCCGTCAACGGGGGTGGCCGGATTCACCTCACACTCAGCAATACTGCTGTGTGTGAGGATTTATTGGAGCGAAAGATAATTGACCGGATGCCCTTCCTGACGCCAATCCACAGTTTTCGGCGGTGGGCCTAGCCTTTGGGCAACTATGCCCACCATACAAGGCAGCATGCGCTGGATGGCCGCCAAGCTCTCCAGAGCTGACGCCCTTGTAGGTAGATCTTCTTTTTCATTCTACCAGGGTAACCAGCTACCCTCCTCATCAGATTTCCATAGAAAATCGATGGGGTGACGGTATAGCCGCCGACAACTCGGCCCTGGGACAGGTAGTACTGGTTACCAGGATACCAGTAGCAGGCCCTAAAAGGAAACCTGACCTGACTGTCAAATCAAAGTTCAATTTGTGCTCATTTTGTCTGAATTGTAAATTTTGGCTAAATTTGGCTTTTTGCACCACCACAGACCTGTCAAATCGATCAGAAATATAATTTGTGCTCAATTTTTCAGAATTGTAAAAACTGGCCAAATTTAACTTTTTAACTACTGCCGACCTGTCAAATCAATCAAAGTTCAATTTGTGCTCATTTTTTATGAATTGTAAAATTTGGCCAAATTTGACTTTTTGCACCACTGCAGACCTGTCAAATTGATCCTAATTCAATTTGTTATCAATTTTTCTGAATTATAAAAACTGGCCAAATTTGATTTTTTTTCACCACTGCGGACCTGTCAAATGGATCAGAATTCAATTTGTGCTCAATTTTTCTGAACTGTAAAAACTAAACAAATTTTACTTTTTCCACCACGAAGGACCTGTCAAATTGATCAGAATTCAATTTGCGCTCAATATTTTTCTGAATTGTAAAAAATAGCCAACATTAGCCTTTTTCCACCACTGCAGACCTGTCAAATCGATCAAAGTTCAATTTGTGATCATTTTTTCTGAATTGTAAAATTTGGTCAAATTTGACTTTTTGTATCACTGCAGACCTGTCAAATGATCAGAATTCAATTTGTTCTCAATTTTTCTGAATTGTAAAAACTGGCCAAATTTGACTTTTTGCACCACCGAAGACCTGTCAAATCGATCATAATTCAATTTGTTCTCAATTTTTCTGAATTATAAAAAGTGGCAAAATTTGACTTTTTTTCACCACTGCAGACCTGTCAAATGGATCAGAATTCAGTTTGTGCTCAATTTTACTGAATTGTAAAAACTGGCCAAATTTTACTTTTTCCACCACCAAGGACCTGTTAAATCGATCAAAATTGAATTGTGCTCAATTTTTCTGAATCGTAAAAACTGCCCAAATTTGACTTTTTTTCACCACTGCAGACCTGTCAAATTGATCAGAATTCAATTTGTTCTCAATTTTTCTGAATTATAAAAACTGGCCAAATTTGATTTTTTTTTTCACCACTGCAGACTTGTCAAATGGATCAGAATTCAGTTTGTGCTCAATTTTACTGAATTGTAAAAACTGGCCAAATTTGACTTTTCTACCACTGTGGACCTGTCAAATCAAAGTTCAATTTGTGCTCAATTTTTCTGAATTGTAAAATTTGGCCAAATTTGACTTTTTGCACCACCGCAGACCTGTCAAATTGATCAGAATTCAATTTGTGCTAAATTTTTCTGAATTGTAAAAACTGGCCAAATTTGATTTTTTTTTTCACCACTGCAGACTTGTCAAATGGATCAGAATTCAGTTTGTGCTCAATTTTACTGAATTGTAAAAACTGGCCAAATTTGACTTTTCTACCACTGTGGACCTGTCAAATCAAGTTCAATTTGTGCTCAATTTTTCTGAATTGTAAAATTTGGCCAAATTTGACTTTTTGCACCACCGCAGACCTGTCAAATTGATCAGAATTCAATTTGTGCTAAATTTTTCTGAATTGTAAAAACTGGCCAAATTTGACTTTTTGCACCACCGCGGACCTGTCAAATCGATCATAATTCAATTTGTTCTCAATTTTTCTGAATTATAAAAAAACTGACCAAATTTTACTTTTTCCACCACGGCGGACCTGTCAAATCGGTCAAAGTTCAATTTGTGCTAAATTTTTCTGAATTGTATAAACTGATAAAAGTTTACTTTTTCTACAGAGGCAGACCTGTCAAATCGATCATAATTCAATTTGTGCTCAATTTAATTGAATTGTAAAAAATGGCAAAATTTTATTATTTTTTGTCCACCACTGTGAACCTGTCAAATGGATCA
The DNA here is from genome assembly GCA_023653785.1 of Ophioderma brevispina. Taxonomy (NCBI): domain Eukaryota; kingdom Metazoa; phylum Echinodermata; class Ophiuroidea; order Amphilepidida; family Ophiodermatidae; genus Ophioderma; species Ophioderma brevispina. Next base: position 7,406 of record JAMKCH010039060.1, read on the forward strand.
GAATTCAGTTTGTGCTCAATTTTTCTGAATTGTAAACACTGGCACCAATTTACTTTTTCACCACCAAGGACCTGTCAAATCGATCCAAAATCACAATTTGTGCATGCCCTCAATTTTCTGATTGTAATAAACTGATAAAATTGATAGGATGGACATAGTCAAGGACCAAAAGATGAATTTTGCACGGGCGTTGTTTGTTACACAGGTCCAACCTAGTGGATTCATTTTTATTTTAGGGTAAAAAATTGCCAAAAAAGGTCAAAATTGTCCAAAAATATGTAAATCAGTGGAAATGCATTCCTTTCTTCAAATAATGTCCACTTACCTTCAACGGAGTCATATTTAAGTTAATATAAAGGAAGCCATTCCAATTTATAAATTTCGGGGTCAAAATAGCTAAAAAAGATCAAAATTGTCCAAGAATATGTAATTATCCAAAAAAGGTAAATTAGTCAAAATACATCCCTTTCTTCAAATAATCTATCAGAACATGTCCATTTACCTTCAAAGGAGTCAATATTTGAAGGAATGTAAGGGGAAGCCTTCCAATTACAAATTTTGGGGTCAAATGGCCAAAAAATGTCAAATTGGGGTCCAAAAATAGGTAAAATCAGTCGAAATACCATTCATTTCTTAAAATAATCGATTAGAACATATCCATTCACCTTCCAAGGAGTCCTATTTAGTTGATGGAATCCATTCCAATTTATAATTTTGGGGTAAAATTGGCCAAAAAGATCAAAATTGTCAAAAAATGGATACCTCAGTCCCAACACCTTCCGTTCACAAACATTTTCAAGGAAACATTTTTGCCGTTACTCTCAAGGAAAGTCAATTGGTAGCTTTAGTGCTTGTCATTTTAGTTTTCATATTTGTTTGTTTCAAAATGACCAAAATAAGGTCAACATTGTCCCAAATGTCTAAAACACTTACATCCAAAGTGTTATAATAATGTGGATAGAAAGCTATTGGCGTTAATTGCATATTTTGGGGTTGAATGGTCAATCCATGAATAATGCCCTCTTCAAAGTAAGGTCATATAGTCGTCGGCCACTCACATACTGTCGTTTCTGACATTTTTTATGAGAATTTGGCTGTGGGATGTATATTGTTGAGTACTACAAATACACCAAACTACAGAAGTGGTTGTGCCCCAATTACTGAGATATTATTAGGGGCATATTTGTCTTATTAAGATTATTTAACATTTCGCATTTCACATCCAGATCTGGCCAATTCGGCATTCGGAATTTCACATACTGTCTTATGTCTTCGTCCTCTCTACCGTGCGAGCGTTCTCCCACATGAAACGTGTTTTTCACATACTGTCTTATCTGTGTCGTATACCGTGAGAGCGTCCCTCTCCACAGGGAACGAAATTTCACATACTGTCTTAAATCTTTGGTCCCCTATTCACAGTGCGAGCGTTCTCCTTCACATAAAACGATTTTCACATCATGTCTTATCTGCGTCTTATCCGCAAATCGGGAGCAAAATCAAAATATCGAATTTCACATAGAATCTATGACTTTGGCGACATATTTGAGTAAAAAAAAAAAAAAAAAATAAACATGATATAATATTATTAAAATCGAACTTTAAAACAAATTTTAAAGTCCTCTCTAAGTATTGATTTGCCATAAAATACTTAACACGGGCTAAATGTTTGTCCATAAAAGGTTTTTTCCCGAAAGACTCAAATCGCAATTTTCTCCGGAACTGGTGTTTCGTCAGATAAGACAGTATGTGAGGTGGGCGACGAAGTGTTTTGCCTTTCCATATGTGAGAGAGTGCCAGCCCTTTACTTTACAGATTTCTGCGTCAAAGTGGAATAAATAGGACAAAATTCATCCAAAACTGTTCAAAATCAATTAAAATGGATGAAATAACAAAATTTCATTTTGTCCTACCTGACTTATGTCTTCTTTTTTTGCACAGTTGCAAAAGAATATTGCGTTACATCCCACGGAATAATTAAGTTAACATGTTAATAACTGGCTAGACCAGTCATAGATTTCGGGAGCAAAATTGCGACAGAAAGGTTAAATTTCCCCCAAATTGATCAAAATCAATAAAATGTGAAACCAATTGATAAAACGTGTGACTTGTTACATATGTTTTTAATTATTACCCTGTGAATTTATAGATTTCTATTGAATATTAACACACACTGGCCAAAAGTATTGCAACATGCAAAAAAAAAAAAAACAATTTACATTAAAAAATATTAATAAAATTGTACCAGGAGTTCCTGACTACACATTATGTAATTATTGTCGGTAAGTTGTGATTTTCAAACAGATGCTTTTTCCCAGAATCAAGTAGTGCGAAATGTGTAATTTGATTGGTATAATTCTTAATATGGCAAGTGAAAGGAGCAGGCTAATGTAACTGGCCGAGTACCTCCGAATGAATACAGGGGCACAGGATTCAAAAAGTGCAAATATCGCTAAATGGACTTTTACTGGATTGTCTGGTCTACTATAATTTTAGGGCCGTGTTTGTAATGGACGGAATGAGATAATTCAATAAAAGATGGGAGCGTGTTCATCACCGTTGCACTCGGGAAATTTAATGACAAGAACGAGAGATCACGTGAATAACTTGAAAACAACTTTTTAATCGACCTTACATGTGCTGTTTGTCCAAATGTTAACTCGTAATCAGACAATATTTTTTAACGTAAACAAAAACGTGATTTACCTTCGAATTGCCAGTTCGGGTGTCACTGAATGTCTTGAATTATTCGAATACGCCCATTCTTCCATTGACTTTATCTCAGTTCGGGTCCACACAACCACTCGATTTTCTCCCAAAACAATTTAACATAACCCTACTGAACCCTAAAATTCATTCATCGGTTTTATTTCGCCATTTTTTTCTCTGGTCTGTATGTTCCTTCTGGGAGTGCCATCGGCAAGTTATCGTTCGCAGTTCCTTTATCCACCAGATTAAGGTAACATGACAAGCAAAATCAAACGTTTTTGCACTTCTGGATTCTGGAGAATAACATCTGATGTAAAACTAAACTTTTGGAAATTTAATACGTTTTGCGTGCAGAATCCATGATATTTTGAAAGCAACTGGTGATTATAATTTTGTTTTCTGTTATTTGCAATCCTTTTTGGCCAGTGTTCTAATAGTTGTTAGGGCCAGGGTGTTGATTTTTTCTAGATCTCGGATGTTAAGTTTAAATGGGCAAAATTACCTGACATTTATCATCAGCTAAATTACTTTTTTATGATTTTTTTTAAACTACAAAAAAACAAAACCAACTCCACATTAGATACTGTTGATAACATTAATTAATATTAAAAAAAAAACAAACAAACTAAAAATGTTCTTTGAATTATTAGTCCACATTCTGGTGAACACAAATTACGACACAGATGTTTTAATCAGTTTTATACATTGAAGCCATGATATTTCTCCTCTGGGTCAATTGGACATTGTATAAGTAATCATTCCACGGAGATTTTACCTATGCTACTCCTAAAGCTTTTTGTAAGCTTTATTATTATGCGTTATACACAGTGATCTATCAAGGGTCCAAGCGTAGGCTGCTCTGTTTTATTTTTGGCCTGAGTTTGAGCACTTTCACGCTAAAAAATTAATCCATCAAGCTTGACCCATTCTGAGAGATTCACAGCCCGAATGTGTCAGTGGTGGATGTAAGCATTAATATGCAAATATTCTACACACGGAACCTATTTGCTCCAACATGTCCAAGAAATGACATGTGTGGACATTTAACATAACTGAGTAAATGGTCCTCTGGTGCAGAGGTCCTGGGTTCAAATCCCACGAGGACCGTGAAAATCAATAATCCGCTTTCCCTATGGTTGCATATGAAAGGACGCCGGGCAGAGGAGCCATGAAAATTCCTCGCTATCAGTCATTCCGATAGGGTAATCCCCACGCTGTCGGAGAACAATGGACTGTCCTGTAAAAACCATGGTGCTTGCTAACTGTGGCGCCCAGTTGTCAGCATAATCGCATTGATTCAGCGGTTAATGCCAAGATATGCCTGACATGAAAAAAATATAAATGAATATGCCGTAAAATTGGGACAGTGACTATTTTCACCCATTTTGGGATCTTCTTCTTATCGTGTCCAAACACTGTGGTCCTCAATATGATCCAGCCTGAGATGGGTACAACGTCTGGATGCTTCACTGAAATCCGCAAGGTCCGTGTGTGTGCATTGTTGCTCCAGCAATGGGCCGACCAAGAGATCATTGTCTGCGGTGCTGTTCCACAACACAGGTAGTATCCTGATCTGGTCCAGGTAGCCCCACTTCTACCAGGAAACCTTAGATCGGCAAATTCCGGTTCTCAATCTGTTGAAGCATTGCCATTCAGCCCAATGAGGAGTCCAGTTCCATGTGGGAGATCTCACCAGGTTCAATACTGATAGATGTTACTTAGTTAGCAAGTCTTTCTTTCCACAAGATGACTCTCTTACGCTCCTTAGAGACTGTTTTCAAGAGGTTGGACTTTGCTAGAAACTCTCTCTGGATTTAGGCAGTTGCAGGGCAGTATCTGTCAGACATAGGGTGCTTCACATATTACGTGGCAGCTACGCTCTGCAGGTCTCGCCATGCCCCGTACGCAGAGGGGGGTGCGGGGGTGCTTTCGGCACCCCCCCCAATTCCACAAAAGTGGAAAAAGGTCCACTTTTTCTGAACTTTTGATAAATAGGTCCAAAATTTAGAGAAATTTTGTCCACATTTTGGTGATAAAATGTTCAAAATCCAAAAAAGGACCATTTTACCAAAACAGGTCCACTTATTTTAAAAAAAAGTCCACCTTTTCGCAACAAGTCCACTTTTTCGAAGTCCCTCACCCCCCAACATAAATCCTGCGTACGGCACCCGCGATGCTCGCTACACTACGACTTATGTCTGGTGGAGCAATTCCTGCGAGGATGTATAAGTTTTCCATTAGTGTTGAACGGAGGCATCCTGTGATAAGGCCGGAGGAGGCATTTAGTGCTGAATCAAGCTTCGTGGCATGGGTTGATTTATCCCATACAGGGCAGGCATACTCTGCCATGAGTACCACAGGGCAAGTGCCATCGCTCTTAGGTATGTGGGCGAGCACCCCATCTTGTGTCTCAGTGAGTTTGTTCAAGTGTTTTGCGTGAACATACTTTACTCTTCGTCTTCTCATTATGACATACAATTGTGATGTTGCACAAAATGTCATTCGACCTGTTTGAATAACCTCTCAAATCAAAATAACACTCAACTGTGAATCAATCATATTATGATGCAGTTAGAGAACAAAATTGGAGATATTATCTCATTTTAAATGTATGCATTAAGCCAAATGTGTTTTTTAGTCAATTTATCATTCGGTGTATTCATAGCACTATGAGTAACCTTAAAGAGTCTTTAATAATAACATTATTACAACTTTTTGATTTATTTAATTTCGTTTGTCCCGCAGTCCAATTAACAGTGCACTAACATTGTCCACATTGTCAAACTTTAATGTCTCAGGTAACCAAATGAGGACATGATTAACATTTGCAATGGGCAATAGGGTTGGACTATTTACCTATTTGTGGTAAACTTCAAAGCCTAGGATTGGAATAGCCCATCCTCTAATTACTGATGAATTTCGCTAAGGAGTGTAAATTTAATGGATAACAATACACCTTAAGGACAAATTGCTGCATCACATTAATTTATCAGTAATTATTCAATCTTCGTTTATTTGATGTTTTCTGACCATATTATCCATAAAACTTGAGATCCCTCCAATCTTGAGTTAATTTTGACCTTGGCCCAATGTGGACTACAAAGGAGTAAATGGGAATCCTAGTCAATATATCACACCCATCCACCTAATTATATTCCCACATATTAAGGGGGCTGTTAAAGCCATATTAGCACCTTTTTTGATGGCCCCCCAATTTTTCAAAAATTTTGAGATTTTTATCATGTTTGCATTGGTACTGGCTAGTTAACTGTACCTGTGAATGTTAAGCTCTAAGGTCTATGTGCCACAAACCAGGAATGTTGTACTAGAATAATTTCAGGGATCCACATAATAATTCAACGACTGCTGGAACGGCGCCCTTTCCAATTGAATAGCCAGGAAATAGCGCCTGTACGTGTCTACGCTCATCTACTAGTTGTTTTAATAGTTCGGGCAAGTCAAGTTAGAGGTTATTTTCTTGAGGTGGCACTATTTCATCATGGACGGACATAAACGTAGCATTTCCAGCTCTGCCGTTAAGTCCAATCTGGGATCCCAATTCTAATTACAAAATCGCTTATTTTGTGATAAATACGCATTTTTTAGCATTCTCGTTCGCAGGTATAGTTTCCTAGACAATTACCAACGTAACTGTGCAAAAATATCAAATTTTGAAAATTGGGGGCGCTCTTCAAAAAATGTGCCAATATTGCTTTAAGTCAGGAATTCAAAGGAACTGCTTTTTTGCCATATCTTCTTAATTATTGTTCCAACATATATAAAAGTATACATATTTGAGAAGAAAATGGCTCAAGGAATCCAAATATGATATTATACGTATTTTTGAGAAAATTATAAAAAATTGTGATTTTCACTCATTTTTTTGGTTCCCTAAACTAACTAAACCAAAGTTTTAAATCCGGTTTTATCCCCATCAACGGGGGTGGCCGGATTCACCTCACATTTGCAGCAACCGCCCTGACTCCTTCCTTCCACCTCACCCGATTCAATGCATCCTCCATCCTCAACCCAACCCTCCTACTCTCCTCCTCCACTTGTTTCTTCCATGTCTTCTTTGGACGTCCCCTCCTCCTCAAACCGCCAACCTCGAACTCAAAAGCCCTTCTTAACACATGCTCGTCATCCTTCCTCAACACATGCCCATACCAACGTACACTATTCGCCTTCGCCAATCGGTCCACCACCTCTTCCAAACCCAACATCTGCATCAAGTCCTCAGTCTTCATCCTGCATGTCCATCAACTTCACACCACACATCGCTCTCATCATTGCTCTCTCTGTCCTCCTCAAAATCCCCATCTCATTTTCACTCAGACACCACGTCTCACTCCCATACAGCATTACCGATCTCACACAACTCTTGTACACCATTCCTTTCATCTTCAAAGGATATCTTTTCCCTTGCAACAACTCCCCACATTCCCTAAACTTCACCCACCCATACCTCACTCTCGCTATCACAGCCACCTCACATCCACCACCCCCACTAACCTTATCCCCTAGTTATGTGAACTCCTTCACTGACTCCACCTCATCACACAACTTTGCCTCCTGTTCCACCATCCCTCCAGCTCCCTTCTCACATCTTCTACACACAAAATCTCTTGCCAAACTAGGGGTCACTCTCTTCATCTTTGTGCATCTCCTATGGATCCATTTCCCACAATTCTCACACCATACGAATTAGCTTTACTCTCTTCCCCACACCCCACATGGGTTCTACCTTACTCGCTACCACCTCCCTCTCACCAGCAGCACTTTGTATTCCAATTTTACCTTCAGACCTTACTTTCAAAAGCCTTCTTCCATTCCAAAACTTCTACCCTCATGCCCTCCAAGGCTCGGATCATTAAAACCAAGTCATATGCATACAACATCTCAGCTCAGCAAAACCTCTCTTTTCACTCTCTGTGACGACATCAATCAAAATTGCAAAATCAATGGCGAAAGTACAGAACCTTGGTACACCTCCACCTTCACCTCAAAATCATCGGACAAATCGGACCCCACTCTAACTCTCGTTCTGGCTCCTTCATACAAAAACTCCTCACTGCTCTAACCACTACTTCTGGTATCTCTCCTTCTCATCGCCCACTCCATCACTTTCATAGGTACCCTATCAAATGCCGTCTCCAAGTCTACAAAACAGATACAGCTTTTCCCTTAGCTCAAATTCCTCTTGCAACTCCTTAAAGATCAACACTGCATTCTATAGTTCCCTCCCGGCATAAATCCAAATTGGATCTCATCCACTTCCACTATCTCCGAATCCTATTCTTCCCAGAACCATCTCCACAACCTTCATTGCACTGCTCTAACAACTTCACACCCCTATTGAACCACAACTCATTTGCTCCCATGTTCCCTTTAAAAAATGGAATTACCAACTCACTGCACACTCCACGGCATCCTTCCCCAATTTTCTTTTTTTCTAACACTCTCTGACACAACTCCATCATCACACCAATCCCTACTCTCTCCACTGCACTAATCATCTCAGCACTCACTCTGAGGTCCAAACCGCCTGCCTTTTTATTTCCTTAGTGCACTTCAACACTCTTCCCGGCTGGACCATCTTAAAATGGCCCCTCCACAACATCGTCTATACCATTCTGCTCCCACTCATTCTCCTCATTAATGATTCTCTCCATTGCTCTTTCCAGACTCTGCTCTATCTTTTTCACTGAAATTCACACTTTCCATCACTCCTCTCATACACTTCCCCCTTCACACATCTCTCCATCCTTTTTCATTGCCTTCATTTTTGACACCTTTGTTTGGATCTCTCTCAACTCACCCAGCCCCTTTCTACTTCCTCCTTCATAGCCTTCGCAACCTCTTTCTTTGTTCGCTTCTTTAGCCTCTTTAACTTACATTATTCTCTTCCGTACCATATTTGTTTCTCAAACCTTAAATGCATCTTCTTTCTCTGCTATCGGACCTCCCTCACCTCATTCATTCCACCACCTGTATCGATCCGTCTCTTCTACTGTGTTCCCAAGACACTCAATCACCATGCCTGTAACACCATTTCTTTTAAAGCACCCACAAATTTGACATCATTCCCCGCAAAGCTCCCCTACTCTATTCACAATTCTTTCGTGTCTCTTCTTCTTTCAGCTCCATACTTTCCTCCTCTCATGCACACCTATAAAAAAAATATAGGAAGTTATAAAAATGTGCCTTGTTCGTTTGTTTAGCATTTTTCCAGACTAAGTGTCAGTTGACATTGCTAGCACTATAATGCAATTTTTTAAAGCAATATTAGCACACTTTTTTTTGAAGGGGCCCCCAATTTTTCAAAAATTTGGAGATTTTACCGGTTGCATGGTACTGGCTAGTAAACTATTACCTGTGAATGGTTTAGCTCGAAATTGTCTATGTGTCACAAACGAAAGAATTTTGTACTAGATATAGTATTATCGGGGATTCCCGATAATAATTCAACGGTGCTGGAAACGGCACTCCCTTCCAATGTGAAAAAACCGGGAAATAGCGCCATTTGTACTTGTCTACGTACCAATTAGTTGTTTAAATAGTTCGGGTCAAGCAGTAGAGGTATATTTCTCGATGGGTGGTGGCACTTAATTTCATCCTGGGACGGGACCATAAACTAGCATTTCTAGCTTTAGGCGTTAATGGGTGAATCTGGGCTCCCAATTATAATACAAAATCGCTTATTTGTGTGAAAATACGCATTTTTTAGATTCTCGTTGCGCAGGTATATTTTCCTGGACAATTACCAAGTAACTGTGCAACAAATATCAAATTTTGAAAAATTGGGGGCGCTCCTCAAAGATGTGCCAATAGTGCTTTAATTTTAGTCCTTTGGAAGTAAACTGTACATGTTCCAATTACGGGACTTGGAAAGGAAGGCATTATTATGACTCTATGTATGGATTTTGGACATTTGACCCCAGAACAGCATTGTAAATGGAATGGCTCGCACTCAATCCTGTCATTTGTATTCCCTTGTATGATGTATGATTCAAATTCAATTTGTGCTCAATTTTAGAATTGTATAAACTGGCTAGATTTGACATTTTCCACACCCTATACTCTCAAATCGATCAAAATTCAAATTTGTGCTCAAATTCTGAATTGTACAAAACTGGCCAAATTGACTTTTCTACCACTGGTGGGACCAGGCCCGTAAACTTCAAGCCAAAGTTTTGAAAATGTGGCTTTTTGCACCACGCGGACCTGTCAAATGATCAGAATTCAGGTTGGCCGAGGCTCTCAGAGACATGAGGAGCGAGCGTTGTAGGACTTCAAGACACTTTAGCCTAATCAACCGCGGCCAAATGCTATGATGTGCAATGCACGTAGGCCTAGCCTAGGCAAGCCCAAAGTTCTCCTGGGCACCCCCGCCGAGACTGGCTAGGCTAAATGCGTTATCACCGGGTATCACAGAAAATACATTTTACAGTTTAGAGAGAGTGCAGCTGAAACAAACCGATATGAATTACCGTTAGTGAACACACAAGCTTACTTTACATCGAAAAGAAACAAAAATGCCTTGTACCCACTTGCGTCCGGTCCGGGCTGTCTTCAAACGACACCGTCTTGGCCTTCTGCATCAGTGCATTGTAGGCCTGAGGTTACGTGACAAATCTCTTTTGACGCAAAATCAGTCTTTTTCCACAAAACATAGAAATTTGAGAACCAACAAAACGATGTGCATTTTCTTTAAAATTAATCGTTTAATGAACCAGGTAGCACCATGGGCAAGAGCCTGGAAAAATCAACAATCCATAAATATCCAGAGCAGTTTCAAAAAACACATGCCTGTTTCTGCCATGACTGCGCTCTTCTACTGCGCGTTTAATAATGTTGCTATCACAGAGAGGTACAGATTTTTATTTATAAACACTAGATAGAGAACGCCAGCTCAAAAGGCCGTAACAACGTTTCCCGCAGGGCGTACTTATTTCCATTAGCGTGGTGTGTACCAAAAGTTATTCATATATTCACTGTATTTCCATAGCGTTGGGTTTGTTGTACCAATTTATTCATATATTCAGCTTTTGCATAGAAACGATGTACGGTGCTCCAGGCCAACAGGTTACGGGGCATGCGGTACGCGTTTCGAAGGATGACGTTAATGATATTATAATTTTTCAAAACACGGTTAAGGTGGCCGGTATCTTCAACACGGGCGTACGGCTATCTAGTGTTATGAATAGAAATCTGTGCTGTGGATGGAACATCAAATATTATTACACTCATGAATGTTTCATGAACATAATCTGTTATTTTATTGGCTGATTCATATACGCGAGCTATTTCCCTAGGGAAATAGATTGAAACTGTTTCCTACAACCTTCCCCAGAGTCACAGTGAGGTGTAAGAAAACAAATACTACATGGTCGATTCGGGAATAGGGCACACTATTTTCCCTTGGTATGGCTACGGGCATATTACCCCTCACCCTTCGGGTTCGGGGTGTGAGGTGATAGGCCGTGCAATACCCGGGAAAATAGTGTGCCCTATTCCTTAAAATCATGTAGTATTTGTATACTTATGCGGTGTGCGCTAAGAAACACAATATTTGGTCATCTCGGGTATGATGTAAGCATGACAGTGATGATTTGCGAGATACGCACGCGCACGGAGGCTCTAACTTTACGCGTGCTAAGGGAGCACAGTACAAAATGGTCTTGCTTTGTTGAAACTGCTTTGAGTGGGCTCTGTCCGTATCGGTCATGGTTCATACTTTGCCCTGCCTTTCCTAGAGCAATAAAATTTACTGGAGAGAATTTTGAAGTGCATGGTCTTAAAAATCTTCTTTTGATACCTAGGTCAACAAATACAGATGCATCTGTATTTGTCAAGGTTCTACCTAACCACCATGAAAACCTTACCATGTTTCCTAATAAAAGTTTGCCTCGGTGGAGCAAAGTGCTTGTAGATGCATCACACAGACAGGCACATTCAAAACATCACATATCGGTAGGTGCATGATGGGTGGCAGGGTAGATCACTGAGATAATTACAGGAGGACACAGGCGCATTCATACACAAGCCACCATCACTCAATCACAAAGGACACATAGACCGCAAATCCAACCACGCTCCCACGCAACCAATGGTACAATCGATAACAAAACCGCCCTCCACATCTCATAAGACGAAGAGTACCCCGGTCACACATGCACAAATTTTAAACTATTGAAAATCAGATTCTCGCAAAAAACCACCTCTACCCGCATAAGACCCACAGATATGGGAAACTGGAATGATCCTTGGAGACGGAAAAGCAAGAGACACCCAGACAATTTATGCTTGGCAGGACAGTTTTAACAAATAAGATATTACGATGGGACTAAACATAGTGGCTTTGGCAAAATAGATAGAAAATGTAGTGTAGTATAAAGTATTTGAGGTCAAAATGAACTCATGGGTGCTCTTCTTCAAATGGTTCAAAAAATACATTCCTGTAAATTTTTTTTTTGAATGCAAATTACATAAGGCCTTCTTTAATCCAATTATAATTCTTAACCATTTCAGAATTCAATATATGCTCCTTTGTTAATTCGGGCGAATGGCCTTTAAAACTGGTTAAATTGAGGAATGGCCGGTTATTTGGTAAATAGAGGAATAGCCTTTTAATAAATTAGTATAAATTGAAGGAATGGCACTTTAAATTTTAAATAAACTGCATTGCCCTTTCAAGGTAAAGATGAATGGCCTTTGGCCAATGCGAGGAAGGGAAGAGGAGGGAATTAGCCCTTTAATGGTAATGAGAACAGAAATGGCTGAAGGCCTTTAATATTATTGGTAATGGGGAGGAATTGGTAATAATGATCTAATGAATGCTTTAAAAAAGGTATAATAATGGAGGAACTGGACCTTTCAATAGATACAAGGCAGTCACCCGGCTTTCACGATCACCAAGAAACTCTAAAAGCAAAACTCACCAATGACTATATCAATACTCACCAAAAGAGAAACTCTTAAAAAACAACTCATCATTGGTGAACTCCATCCATAACTCACAAAAACAAAAAAAACTCTAAAACATAACTCGTAAATGAATGGCCACAATCACAAAAAAAACCTAAACGTCGAATCTAAAAGGTTGAAGAACTCCATCCATAACTCACCCAAAGGACTTTAACACACATAACGCATTCAATGAACTCCTTCCTACCTCACTTGGTAACCCACGCTTTAGAAAGGGTTGGTTTAAACATTCTGAAATTTGGTAATAAAAGGATGGGGATACGATCATTGTATAAAGGTAAATTTGGTAATAAGGGGGGGTCCAGGAAAATAAAAAGGGTTGGGTTTGCTTTTAATTAAAATACAAACACCTCTCTGTTGAATATGTTTGCCCATGATGTACAATGTATTACCAATACGGGAAAAAAAATAAAAAATCCGACCTACATGTACACACTTATGTACATATGTACATACCAAATTGGTTTCTTGGTCGTGCTTTGAGCAATTGTTTTAATGGTCCATGGCCCGCTCGCTAATAGCCTCGTCCCCAGAACCAGAAGAAATGCAGATGTTAAGGAAAGTGGTCAAACATTTTGGATATCAGAAGAAAGCACTATTTTTCTCATTTACCCGTGAACTCTTAGGGCCAAGGAGTTGGTTTGGAATGACCGAAAATGTACTTCCCAATTTGGTTGCGACCAATATTAATTTTACACAGTACTCTATGGGGCTTACAAAATCACATTTCTCGCTCACATAAAAACGCCATGGAAAGATTTGGCGCGAACTTAAGGTGGGGTTTTTGGGTTGTGAAGGCCAATATATCAAGAAGAACACTGCTGTCCTAAATCGGCATCCCCCAGTTCTTTAATATTTAATCCAGTGTTCAATTGTCAATACTTATTTTTAACATTTTGTTTACAACACACCTACACATGTGGACACACACCTACAAACATGAAGCCAGAGAGACGGCACAGACAGTGTATACAAAAAGTTTGACAGACAGACACCACACACACACACACGTCACGGCACACCAGGGCGGATCTAGGATTTCAAAAACGTCAAAAGTACCGGGGGCTGAAGGCTAAAACTGTCCAAAAATGGGCTTGATTTTGCAGATCTGCATAATTACGGGCGGCACGCGCCACCTCCCTAGATCCGCGCCCCTGTGCACACACAGGAAAGGATAGTGGATCAGGGAAATTCCAGACAGATATTTTAAATTGAGGAAAGAAATATTTGGGATTATTTTTACGGGGGTAGAGGATATTATACTATGTGACTGACCAGAATAATTAATTAAGCAGTCACTTAGTGTCAAAATCAATTGGGTGCATGCACTGGGCTTATCATGGAAAAAACACAAATTTACATTCTGAGGAAATATAACCATTTTTCAAAATTACTCATGTGCAGAAATGTTACATTATAGTCCATTGTTATGTCCTATCATATTGCAAAATGCACATCTGTCCAGAAAAGTGCTGTACCTGGAAATACCAAGACATGGAATGTGTCCTTGCAAGGTCTGTGACCCTCATTAGTGTAAACAAACACAATTGCAAGCACACTGATTGACACAACTAAGATACAACATAAGGCTTCAAATGCATCAAGGCTACTTAGCAGCTACATGTAGGACAAGTGATAAGGGGAAGGCTTGCCATGCAGAGGTACTGTGATTGACTTTTGCTATTCCAAACTGCTTTCATAGCCATTTACAATGCACACATCCAAAAGGAGCTGTATGACACGTCACGAACCAAATAAACCAATTTATTTGTTTAGACCCTAAACTTGGCTTTCACAACCTTATTGTCACCAAACGAAAACGCTGCATTATTTTCCCACGTCATCCAAAAACACATGCGAAATTTCAAGACAATACGATATAAGATAAACACGCAGTTAACAAAACCATTGGCTTCAAAATCCCACTCACTATAGACCCACGAACGAAGTATTCGTGGGTCTAAAAATGACATTTAGACACAACCAAAAAAAAATCCGGAACATAAATTTTTGCCATATTATCATAGCTTGCACAACTCCAATTTTCAGAGCAATTCAACAAGCCATAAAAAACTACTGTCTGTTCAATTAACTTAGATGTCCGGTTTTTATTAATTATTTCAAAAAATACGCACGTTCGAAATAAATCACGAAAAGAAAGTTGTTGGGTATCTTTGGACCTAAGACGTTTTTTACATGACAAAAGGAATGGGACATTTTAAACCTTCAAATCTATTGAAATCTGGGTATTTCACCCTCATTTTGAAAATGAGCGAATGAAGGTTTGGTACCATTAGTAATTACATGTTGTGGAAGGTTCCATTGACTCCACTTTGTAGGTGAAAGTTGTCTTCGGAGGATATGATTCACGATCAATATTGTCCGCCACTGGTATGAAAGGAATAATGCCAACTTCGTTCAACAGGATCAAATCCGAACCGTTGTTATTTGCACTGAATTTTTGCAATACAAACGAGATGATATTCAAGGAGTCACACGGCATTAACTTGAATGGACGGTATTACAGGAGAGCTGTGTGATTCTTTTGTCCAAAACCAAATGAATAAAACAGACAGGACCTCTATTAAAAGTATCGGTATTTCAACGATGTATTTGTATACCCATGCATTAATGCACGCGCAAACACCTGAAATCAAAGCAAGGTCCACGAATCAATAATTGTTCGTATAAACATACTTTTGAAGCGCCCCTAATTCATGAATGGGTCTGCCATCAAAGTTTCAGAGTCAAAAGTCAATATTCACCTGGACCCAGTTTGTTGTCGTTTGCCAATAAAATCAGTGTAAATTCAATAAAAATCCAAAGAAGAAATGTTTTTCAAGTTGGAACCCAATGATCTTGTTGGGTCCAATGATGAATAACAACTTTTCTTTCGTGATTTTTTTCGAAAGCGTATATTTTTTGAAATAATTAATTAAAACCGGACATCTAAGTTAATTGAACAGACAATAGGGCGTTAAGCAACAGCCAAAACAGTCAATTCTTCTCCACGATAGCATAGGACTATATTAATAGTCCAATAAAAAATCATTTCAAATTTTGTAATGGAGCACTTTAGGTGACATCTTTAGTTCTAGCCGACTATTTTTAATACAAAAATATATATTTTGAAATCTCCGAGTCAGCCTTTAAGCTGTCGAGTTCTCACAGCAATAAGCAGCTTTGTGCTGGTCACAGTGTAAATGGCGACATTGATATGTGCTCAGTTCATTTTATGTTCGGCATTAGCAAGAGGTGGCAAATGCATTTAATTTGCTTTCCCTATCTTTTGTGATGACCAAAGACTCATTCATATAAAAGAACTGTGAAACAAGTTGTTTTGAACAGCCTCACTTTGGTGATTATAGGTATGGATGGGTTTCTCCTGAATTGCTCCACTTACAGAATGCTACCCAAGCCAGTGTTTTGCATGTCTTTTAGATCACTTGCACCAGATGCAACCAGAGGATGATTTAAGCTCGACCCAAAAAGCAATTCAAATCACGTCATAAGAGTACCATATACTTTCTTACACTATTCTTTTGCACACAAAACCTGTTAAAAACCCCAACTTCAAGTCGAGGGTTATCAGACTTTATTAGATGATCCCTTTTCCTAGATTACCCTAAAGTTCTATGGGAAAACAGTGCTTGAAGTTGGCGTTTTTGCGTGCAAAGAATAGGAGAGTGAGGAACTATGTGGCACTTTTATGACGTAATTTGGAGATTTGAATTGCATTTTGGGTCAAGCTTAAATCATCCTCTGAGATACAATAGACCCAAGATATCTTAAAGGGTCATTTTGTGATCCACAGCCTCGTCCCCCCTACTTACCTAAAAAAGGTTGAGATTTTCATATCATCTGAACCGTTAACATTAGTAATCCATGTGTGCCAAATCTTACATGCAAATTCGGCCGTGTCGGTAAGAAATTCGCAATTTTGTATTTCGTCCGTAAACGGACGGAAATTATAGTACAGTGGCCTATGGGATCGTGGGAAACAAGCATTTGCTCATAACACAAAACCGCAAAGTCGGGATCAGCTAAAAAGTTGTGAATAAGCTTTTCTCAAGGATATCTAGTGAACAATGAATAAAACAGGTGGTGCTGGAATCATGAAATGCACCTTTAAATTGGTCATGTGATTGATGTGATTAGGGTTGTAATAAATTACTGTTATAACACATAAGGGCCAGACTGAAAATAAATGTCATTTGAAGTGAACACACAAAATCAGTACTCGCAAAACCAAACTCATTTTTATACATTTTATTTGTAGGAAGTATTACACATCTAAGTACCACATTATTTATATAAAAATGCAAGCAATAGGTGCAGCTTTGTGTTCAGCCCAGGATAATGCTTTAGTATTATCAATCTATCCTCACATTTTTGTTTGAGCTTCTATAAAGTTATTTTGAACCAGCAGAAACGTGGCACTGAAGTACCATGTCTTTGCCAGTAAGCTCCATCCTTGGGAAAGTATATATGGTATACATGGGTTATGTATAGTTATAAGAGTATAAATACATGGTTGAGGGCAATAATCTATAGCTGTGAGATATAATACTATACTCACCACCAAAATACTTCTGTAATGGCTAACGCAACACTTGTCATAAATGCGTAAAAGGGGTGGAATCTTGAGTGATCTGAGTCACTCAAAACTCGCACTGTTGTCATGAGAGTTAATCAGCCAATAGAGTTAATCAGCCAATAGAGTTTAGCAAAATCACTTCCTTGTTTACGCACATCATGCTCAATGCAGGGCAAATACCAGAGAAGTATTTTGACGGCAACTGTACATACAAAGCAGGTTGCCAGCATGGCATTGTCAAGCTTTCTATTTCGTCTCAACATAAATAGAATTTCCCAGTTATGAAATCCACCAACCCTTACTTGCAACATGCATGAGAACTTTCAATCGCCTATTTTATTGCTTGATGGGAAAATACAAACCAAATAGCTTTTTGTACCTTCACTTTTAGCCCTGCTAGCTAACTTGGCCACCTACACAGATCTTGATATGGTTGTTGGTACACATGCAACAATCACACACAAAACTTCCTACAAAGAAATGTTTGACATTATTCTGTCTTTAGATACTGTTTTTGCACAGGAAAAACATTCAGAAAGACACCAAATTCTACATTTTCTTTTTAAAATCTATATTGTTATTAGTTGTTTTTGGCATACAGGAAACATCACTCATGTGCTCTATATTTTTCAACTGCTATCAAAGAGTAAACCGGCAGTTTACTTCAGTTGGCTATTTTGCACCTTTACGGGTTGGTGCAAACTAGTACTTTGTTTAAATGATCATCTCCATTTTTGAAGATGAACTGTACTATATTTTTTCCTTCAAAAGCACTGCATGTAGTAACAGACAAAATGAACTTGGCAGTGAATTACATCTGTTAAAAAATATACTGATTGTAGTTTCACATGCAAAATACCCAAAACTAAAAAAAACATTTAAATTGGAAGATTCCTACTTTGCTGCACCTCAAATTCCTTTTCCCCTAAACACCACAGATCATGGACCCACTCACTCTTTTCAAGGAGCTTACAACTCCTGCGAATATTGATGTTGCATTTACAGTCAAGAAGAGAATTCAACGTGGTCAACTTAGACAAGAAGCCATTGTGGTCTTTGATGTTTTAGAGAACTGCAGCTGCATATTCCATGAAGATGCAAATACAATTCAGTATAAACCATAAACTCGTAACATCAGCCAAGTTCATTCATTTGGCATTGAAATACATTTTCAAGGAAATACTGAAGTGCCCATGGTATTAGGCATGGCAACAATGTAGATCAAAGAACCATCAGGTTCCAGTTTTAGTTGACTTTGACACATGGGTCATCAGTTTATGTGTTTGGTTTTAAGGATGTGCTAAGCCTAATTTAGCAAAAAGTCATATCTTGTGTTTAGTTTCCCAAAAGCATACATCATTTTGCCATGGGTTTTGGTTGATACACTTAAGTATCACTTATGTTTTATTTTTCAAGATGTTTCATGGGCCATCAATGATGACAAGCTTCTCAAAGCTTGACCTGCCCATTGAGAAAGCAAACCATGACAATATATGACGAAAGCTTTTAGTCGACAACTCAAGTTACACCCTTTTGGTATATAATGAATGCAGGTGGATTCTCTTGTACAAGATCTACAGGTGGGAATACCTGACAAACAAACAGTACAACATTCAAGGTGTTCAGCTGGAAAAGTCTATTTTTACATTTTACACTGTTAACATTTGTTCATGACAAAAAATAGTAAAAAAAAAAAAAAAAAAAAAATGCCTCTATTTTGTTAATTTTACATCAAATTGTATTATTTTTTCGTGAATTTGTGATGTATGTACATATATTTTATGAATGTAAGTCAAACTGAGCTTGACAAAAATCTTAAAAATATTTCCTTTAACTGCTCCACTTACAGAATGCTACCCAAGCCAGTGTTTTGCATGTCTTTTAGATCACTTGCACTCTATGCAACCAGAGGATGATTTAAGCTCGACCCAAAAAAGCAATTCAAATCACCAAATTACGTCATAAAAGTACCATATACTTTCTTACACTCCTATTCTTTTGCACACAAAAACCTGTCAAAAACCCCAACTTCAAGTAGAGGGTTATCAGACTTTATTAGATGATCCCTTTTCCTAGAATACCCTAAAGTTCTATGGGAAAACACAGTGCTTGAAGTTGTTGTTTTTGCGTGCAGAGAATTGGAGTGTGAGGAAGTATGTGGCACTTCTAAGACGTAATTTGGCGATTTGAATTGCATTTTGGGTCAAGCTTAAATCATCCTCTGAGATACAACAATAGACCCAATATCTTAAAGGGTCATTTCGTGATCCACAGCCTCGTCCCCCCTACTTACCTAAAAAAGGTTGAGATTTTAACCGTTAACATTAGGAATCCATGTGTGCCAAATCTTGCGTGCAAATTCGGCCGTGTCGGTAAGTAATTTGCAATTTTGTATTTTGTCTGTAAACGGACGGAAATTATAGTACAGTGGCCAATGGGACCGTGGGAAACGAGCATTTGCTCATAACACAAAACCGCAAAGTCGGGATCAGCTAAAAAGATGTGAATAAGCTTTTCTCAAGGATATCTAGTGAACAATGAATAAAACAGAAGGTGCTGGAATCATGAAATGCACCTTTCAATTGGTCATGTGATTGATGTGATTAGAGTTGCAATAAATTACTGTTATAACACATAAGGGCCAGACTGAAAATAAAATGTCATTTGAAGTGAATTCACAAAATGAGTACTCACAAAACCAAAGTAATTTTCATACATTTTATTTGTAGGAAGTATTACACATCTAAGTACCACATTATTTATATAAAAATGCAAGCAATAGGTGCAGCTTTGTGTTCAGCCCAGGATAATAATGCTTTAGTATTATCATTCTATCTTCAAATTTTTGTTAGAGCTTCTATAAAGTTATTTGAGCCATCAGAAAGTGGCACTGAAGTATCATGTCTTTGCCAGTAAGCTCCATCCTTGGGAAAAGTATATATGGTATACATGGGTTATGTATAGTTATAAGAGTATAAATACATGGTTGAGGGCAATATTCTAAAGCTGTGAGATATAATAACATACTATACTCGCCGCCAAAATACTTATGTAATGGCTAATGCAGCACTTGTCATAAATGCGTAAATGGGGTGGAATCTTGCGTGATCTGAGTCACTCAAAACTCACACTGTTGTCATGAGAGTTAATCAGCCAATAGAGTTTATACTTTGTTTGGTCTCGAGTTTGGGGGTGACTTCATGACGCGACTTTGCATTCGCTCTAGCGTTTGTGCCGCCTTTGTTCGCTTGCGTAAATGCTGCAATTCCAAGGTCGACGCGTGCGTTTCTCGGGTGAAAACCCTAACACGCGCAGTGACATCACCCCCAAACTTGAGATCGAACAGAGTATAGCAAAATCACTTCCTTGTTTACGCACATCATGCTCAATGCAGGGCAAATACCAGAGAAGTATTTTGATGGCAACTGTACATACAAAGCAGGATGACAGCATGGCATTGTCAAGCTTTCTATTTCATCTCAAACATGGAATAGAATGTCCAAGTTATGAAATCTACCAACCCTTACTTGCAACGTGCATGACAACTTTCAATCACCTATTTTATTGCTTGATGAGAGAATTCAAACCAAATAGCTTTTTGTACCTTCACTTTTAGCCCTGCTAGCTAACTTGGCCACCTACACAGATCTTGATATGGTTGTTGGTACACATGCAACAATCACACACAAAACTTCCTACAAAGAAATGTTTGACATTATTCTGTCTTTAGATACTGTTTTTGCACAGGAAAAACATTCAGAAAGACACCAAATTCTACATTTTCTTTTTAAAATCTATATTGTTATTAGTTGTTTTTGGCATACAGGGAACATCACTCAGGTGCTCTATATTTTTCAACTGCTATCAAAGAGTAAACCGGCAGTTTACTTCAGTTGGCTATTTTGCACCTTTACGGGTTGGTGCAAACTAGTACTTTGTTTAAATGATCATCTCCATTTTTGAAGATGAACTGTACTATATTTTTTCCTTCAAAAGCACTGCATGTAGTAACAGACAAAATGAACTTGGCAGTGAATTACATCTGTTAAAAAATATACTGATTGTAGTTTCACATGCAAAATACCCAAAACTAAAAAAACATTTAAATTGGAAGATTCCTACTTTGCTGCACCTCAAATTCCTTTTCCCCTAAACACCACAGATCATGGACCCACTCACTCTTTTCAAGGAGCTTACAACTCCTGCGAATATTGCTGTTGCATTTACAGTCAAGAAGAGAATTCAATGTGGTCAACTTAGACAAGAAGCCATAGTGGTCTTTGATCTCTCTGTTTTAGAGAACTGCAGCTGCATATTCCATGAAGATGCAAATACAATTCAGTATAAACCATAAACTCGTAACATCAGCCAAGTTCATTCATTTGGCATTGAAATAAGTTTTCAAGGAAATACTGAAGTGCCCATGGTATTAGGCAAGGCAACAATGTAGATCAAAGAACCATCAGGTTCCAGTTTTAGTTAACTTTGACACATGGGTCATCAGTTTATGTGTTTGGTTTTAAGGATGTGCTAAGCCTAATTTAGCACAAAGTCGTATCTTGTGTTTAGTTTCCCAAAAGCATACATCATTTTGCCATGGTTTTTTGCTGATACACTCAAGTATCACTTATGTTTTATTTTTTCAAGATGTTTCATGGGCCATCAATGATGACAAGCTTCTCAAAGCTTGACCTGCCCATTGAGAAAGCAAACCATGACAATATATGACGAAAGCTTTTAGTCGACAACTCAAGTTACACCCTTTTGGTATATAATGAATGCAGGTGGATTCTCTTGTACAAGATCTACAGGTGGGAATACCTGACAAACAAACAGTACAACATTCAAGGTGTTCAGCTGGAAAAGTCTATTTTTACATTTTACACTGTTAACATTTGTTCATGACAAAAAATAGTATGTTTTAAAGTTTGCAAATGATTAAAAAAATGAACAGAATGAAATTTTCCGTAATTTTTTAAAAATTAAAATAAGAAACTGGCCCAAATTTTGAAAACTGAATTCTGTTCAATTAGAAATGGTTTTACTAATTTTTAAGGGTTCACTCAAGACAAATAAGTACAAAAATTAACCCAGAAAAAAAATGTCACTTGAGACAGTTCTGCCGAGACGAACATGCCCAGGTCAACTTAAGACCACTTTAAAGCCTCACGAAGTAATTACCCGGCAGTGCTAGTATTGATTTTTGATGTTATAACTTACTTCTGTTCAAGAAGAATTTTTATTGTTTCTCCTTATTCTTTGAGCAAATGAGTTGTAAAATTAAAATAAAGGTTGAGAGGGAAATATCAACTTGCCAACTTCTTCGAGATGAACACACACAGCAATTTCAAAACATACATTTGTAAAGACTTGTAGAGAAATTGCCAAGCAGTGCTAGTATTGATAATAGATGTAAATGACTTGACTGGACAATTGATTCCTCAATGCTATGTAGTCAAAACAATCATGCGGGATATTACCATTCGGTAGTAGAATTTGTTCAAATTGATTAGATCCCTCATCCCTGTGAGAGTAGCATTAAATCCACAATAACTTCCATGAAAATAAAGCCTCGCACAGATTCTCATGGCACACAGTCATAAAAACATAGGTTTAGAAATCATATTTTTCTAATACAAACCAAGATTTTGTCACATGAAGTCATGCAGTTGTAGGCATAAGGTTATATTCATACACACAAGGAAAACCTTCAAAATGGTGTCTCTTTAGCTGACACTGCAAAATTCTCAGGGTGAAGTTCAATAATACTGGATCAAATTCAGAAATCTATTCAGAAATGATCCTGTGTTTTCTGACAATGATGTTATTATCTGGAATGCACCACCTCAATTGATCACTTCATAGGAAGACACAGGCTCAAAATCTTAATTATTGCAGTGTACAAATTATCTTTACATCAAATGCTTTGGTAGCACATAGTTGGGACACCATTTCCAAGCTTTTAATTCAAACCTACATACATTTCTAATGATTTTAAGATTATTTATACTTTTGCACAGAACTTTGGGTTGAGGTTGTTTTTTACTTCTGCTTGGCCATGTGCAAGATGAGGTCAATTACTCGGAAGCTATAACCATATTCGTTATCGTACCTGTGAGAGAAAGACACAGACAACAATATGCCATCAATAAATAAGGTTTTCTCAGTTATTTTGATGTTTATGATTTACTTATATGGGTGGGTGAAGTTTAGGGAATGTGGAGAGTTGTTACAAGGGAAAAGATATCATTTGAATTTGTAAGGAATGGTGTATAAGAGTTGTGTGAGATCAATGATGCTGTATGGGAGTGAGACATGGTGTCTTGGCGAAAATGAGATGGGGATTTTGAGGACCGAAGAGTATGAAGAGAACTATGTGTGGTGTGAAGGTGATGGAATAGGATGAAGACTGAGCATTTGATGCACATGTTGGGTTTGGAAGCGGTGGATCGGTTGGCGAAGGCGAATAGTGTGTGTTGGTATGGGCACGTGCCGAGGAAGGACGACGAGCATGTTTTAAGAAGGGCTTTTGAATTCGAGGTGGGCGGTTTGAGGGGACGACCAAAGTAGACATGGAAGAAGCAAGAAGAGTAGAGTAGGAGGGTTGGGTTGAGGATGGAGGATGCACTGAATTGGTCAAAGTGGAAGGAGGGAGTAAGGGCAATTGCTACAAGTGCGAGGTGAATCCGCCCACCCCGTTTTATGGGGACAAAACCGGACTTAAAACATTAGATTTACTGGTACTACTACTACTACTACAGCATTACATACATGCATAACAGGCTTTTTTAACATTCCATTTAATCAAGATCACAGCACGGCTGTCTATACAGATATCAGAATCAGCTCACATCCTCCATAATGGCTGCTCAAAGACACTCTTTATATGCCTAATCATTGTGAATATCCAGACAGCAATGGGATGGATAAGGGACAGCTATTGGTTAACACCTACTCTTTTCAAACCTAGCTGTGACAAACATGTCTGCTGGGTGTGACTTTCCCATACATGGGACCAGCAGCTTAAAATTCACTCTGAAGGACAGACTCTCACATGGTTATTCGCCCTTGTCCAAATACCCAAGGGTAGAGTGAAGTGGTAAAAATAATAGAGGTGAGAGCAGCCACAACCTCTGTTGTACACTCTACACTGGCACAATGCTGGCAGTACTTTCTACGGCCATTCAGTAGTAATATGATACCAATTCCCATCAACTGGCTATATCAAGCCATGGAAACATATTGACCCACATTTTCAGTAGTCAAAAATTCCAGTTAACCTTTGTACTAATCCCCATCAAAAAATAATGCATCACTAATTTTTGGAGGGATGGTCTGTGGGTTACCACACCTTATTTTCTAAAATACAGCAAAAATATTCCCAATCTCATCACAGCCTGGTTGAGGAATTTCCTTCAGTTCTTTGCACTGCTCAACTTGTCCACTAATTATGCTTTTTATGTGTAATTGGTATCTTGTAATAAAATTTTAATGTTTATTTAATGTGAACTGTAGTCATTGCTATCCACTGGGGCCTTTTTGAAGGTTAGCTTTTGACCCGTGTATGCTGATCTTGAGCTGCCAAACACTCACCTGGTTTTTACAAGATTTCATAGAATTTTTATGTATGTGGCCCATCACAATGCACATTGTCTGATTGGCAAGACGCATCAGATACAAAACACTCAAATTTTTACATAAATATTTGAGTTCTAATCAAGCAACTTACCATGACACAAGCTTGACAAAGTTATCATTGAGTGAGATACCTGCACCTGCATCAAAAATGCTAGAGCGTTTGTCTCCACGGAAGTCCTGAGATACAACCTGGTTTGAGGAAAGCAGAAAGTTATGTTTATTTAAGACAATAGAGTAGGTGGGTGATCAATTACATGATGAAATTCTAGTTCGTGTGCTATGTGATCTAATCTTAATTGTTGCTGTTACTGTTGAACACAGCCCAAGCCTTCTTGTTTCTTGGATGTAGTATTTGTCTCCACCCCGTGCTATGAGGTAGCCACTTTTCTCATCATGTCACCAAATCCTTGCATTAACTCGAAAGGGTCTGATCTATAACACCACAATAAACCTTGATACCACTATGATGCCTGGAACAGTATGACAAAATCTGTTTTAATTGATCAGTCAACTATCAAATTATCAAAATAATTGGTTTATCCAAACACACTATAAAATATTTGATATTTTCACCACACATCATTCTGTGAATGCAAGAGTGGAATAGCCACTAACTTCACATACTATCATTCCAAGTCTTTGGTCAGTGGCTCTTGCATCACCTGAAGAACCATTTCAAGAGCCACTGACTCAAGGAAAGATGAATAGAATTATCCTAATAAATGGCAGCACACACATGTATCACATGGCAGCTATTGCAAAAATAAAAGCGCTTTATCACCGTAAAGTCTCAAAGCGCAGTTACCTATTATTACACCACCGCCAAGAAATCGTCACAATCATTTCGTTTCATCTAGGTGGCTGCTGGCCAAGCGCACATCCTATCAGCACTTAGATTTTCAATATTCCCCATCACATGACAGCAGATTTTGCTTGGGTCAACAAGGCAATTTGGAAATAAAATATCTTGCCCAGGGACACAAACACTGACTGAAACAGAGATCAAACTCACAATTTTACAATGGTCTTAGGAACATGAGTCCTGCACTTTATCTGTTACGCCACATGTGCTCTCCACTCACATAACAATGACTTCTGATACAATGCTTTGTTCATTAAATTAG
>JAMKCH010039061.1:0-23150 GCA_023653785.1 Ophioderma brevispina
GTGAGCAAAAGTGATAGGCATTTGTCATTTGCGGTAGCATGTCACCACAAGTTAAATTGCATCATTTTAAAGTTATGATCATATCTTAAAATAACTTGTAATATGCTTATTTGTTTCAATCGTTTGTGGCGGCCATTTTGAAATGTTTTGGGCGACAGTGATATTGAATAGGAAAGAGGAAAATGCACAAGTTTTTGTAGTCATTTTACGACGGAATATACTTTTAACCAAAAAATGGATTCAAATTGGTATTTTGGCACATTTTGATTGTTCTGGCTCAATTTAGAACAAGATTATATCCTGTAGATTTTGCGATAGAAGCTCAACAATCAGTTCATAAGGCATCTTTCCACACTACGAATATAATCTGAAAATACTTTTATGGTCATGTATAGCTGTATAGAGCGTTTTAATGGGCGCCATTTTTGAATTTTGTCGGTACGATATTAAAAACATCAATTTTTTTTTTTCCTTTGTCAAGGCCAAGATCTGTGTCTTTGTATATTAAAAGGGGGAATTATGAGTTTTTGTGGCGCATTATACGCCGGAAATATGCATTTTTAGAGCCAAAATGCATTTTTGGCCGCCATTTTGTTTTTTAAGTCAAAAATCAGGGTGGCCCCCAATCGTATTTAAACAATATAGTTTATGCACCATAAAAAAACTATGGCTCTGTGATAGGAAACTAGATTAGATTTATGACCTGGATGTAACCTGTCTAGAAGTCCCCTGTAAGAAATGAGGTCATACAATGGATTTTTGTTCCTTCGGGCGCTGTATGACGTTGTGCATGGTGCTTGATGGAATCAATGGCAATTAACGTTATCTGCATCCTTGGACTTCGATAATGAAACGCTATACATTTCACTAGTCTGGCTGGCATGTGCAACATTCTAAACCAAAACTAATCCCTACATCATATTAAAGATTCCATCATATCAATAGAGCTAATTGTTGTTCTAGGCAATCACTCACGCAATGAAGCAATTTCTGAATTCTCAAAAATTTCAAGAATCCCAAAATCATTTTCTACTAAAAAATGCTAAAGCTGCAAGGCAGGTCCATTAAAGGCACTATAAGTGATTGCTAAATCGGAGAATCAAAAAAATCACCAAAAAATCGATTTTTTGCATTTTGTATTCAAGTACGTATCCTATCATAATCATGCAACTGGTACGACTAAAAGCAACCTAATAAGGACAAAATCCAAATTTTTATACCTGTCCGGTATTTATTTTTCGGCTCAATTGCGCGTCCTAAGTCCCGACCGTACGCAAGCCAAATCACGCCTCCATGACGTTTTAAAAACAAACAAAAAACCACGTTGAACAACAACCCCGCTGATTTTAAAATCAACCAATCACGGGCGCAGTAACGAGCCAAACAGGCGCGTACGTGAGTGCGTACATTGCAGCACACGCTTTAGCAAAACCGCAAAACCCCGCGAAAGGAGAAAATAAACTCCTGACAGATTATGTCATTACTGTCCATAATGGACCTTACTGCAACCCCACACAATTGAATGGAGGTTCATATCTTTAAACACGCTTTTTTCTCCTATTTTGTCAGCTCTTATGAGAGCTCTAGCCTTATCCTTCACTTTTAACCTATTCCTTCCTGCAACTTTCAATTATTTTGAACTCTTTTGGGTAAATCATCAACCGATAAAGAGGTTTAAAAATGGTCTGTTTAAAAACTTTGTAACATTACCCTGTAATTTCTCGTAAATTTTTCAAAGTTTAACTTTCAATTTAACTGACATATTAACGCGGTGAGTTATGCCAAATGGCAGTTTCAGGTCAGCCAATCTGCCATCAGTCTCACAATTGTAGATGTCAAATGTCAGTGTTTTAATACGTTGCAAGTATGGCGATCTTGCACATTAGGAACATTGGTCACAAGGGGTTTTTTATAAGAGGGGAGTGCTTATTAAAGGCAATGTGATATGTGTCTCTGCATTCGGCCACAAATCCAGTACAATAACCACAAATAACCCAGCACAGTTTTGAATGTGCTTGTTCCCATTTTATATCTACTGTTTTCTCTACTGATTTGGGAGCCTGGCACTTGCACGAACACCCCATCAAAGGGATAATAAACAAACTTGGTTTTGATGGTAGAAGCAATAATGCATATTGCAAAGCCTTATTCAATACTGTGCTAATGACAATTATTGATATTGAGGGTTAACCTCGACAACAATTTTGTTTTGTTTACTATCTTTGGGAATGAAATGGATTGAAGCGGCTCAAATTTCATGTACGACAATGAAAAATATGGCGCTTTCAATTGGATATCAAATCGATATTCACTTCCACTTAAATCCAAGGGGTCTCAAAGATGATCATCACATGCACCTGTAATGAGAACAAAGAAGATAAAATCCTTGTCGTGGCAGTGAGAAAATCGCAGAATTAAGACTACCGCTCAGCCATGTGTGCATTTTGCGTGCCGTCTTGTTTGCGCTTGTTTATTATTACGCCCACACTGGGTGTGGCGCAGGCACTTGCACATCATCCACTCTACAATCCACGACCGGGCAAAACAGAGTACACCTACTTCATCCAGTTTCTATATGGCCATTGTCTTGAATTGGGGCCTGCTCTAGGTGAGATGTTTCATATTTTGAGAAATCTGACATATTTGTGATGATTAGAGTACTTAAATGTGATTGAATACTTCCCAGTAAGCACTCATTTTAAAGCCTATTAGTTAGCTTAGTTGATAACTAAAATCATCTTCCCTCAAGACTCAGGTAATTAAAATTATTACTAATTAATAACAACGGTGGAGTGGAGCAATTGGGACACAGAGATTGGACACAGTACCATGTTAAAGTTCTATGGGAGAATATGAAGCTTCGGCTCTTATTGTTTTTCTTTATCTTAACATCATTTAATTATTGAAATAATATATCAAATGAAAGCTAATTAACTGCCCTTTAATTTCATCAGACCATAACTATTGTTGTGGGACTCTAAGTAAAGAAATGAAATAATCAATCATTAAATTAATTACTAGTCCGGAGTTGAATTTTACAATGGACACTAGAAACTACATGTAGAAACACTGTTTATTCAGCCCCTTATGTTTCTTTCATACCATTCAATAAGATAGCACAACTTAAAACTATTATATTACACTTCAATTCAATGTCCATTTAGCTTAGACCTAACTTTTAATTAACTCATTAATTTATTAGACACTCTGGAATCAGAGGAAATGGATCCAGTAACGTTTGCAAAATTTATAGTGAAAATTGAGTCTGTTGTTAATCAGTAAAATATCCCTTGGAGTCTGTCCTTTTTTAAATTAATCTTCTACAGTTACATATATTTAATTATCATCAAGATTCCAAATGAATGTTCTTTGATTACTAATTAAATAATTCTTATTACTCAAGGAAGAACCAGATTGGAGGAATGGGGACAAGCTGCTAATGGAGATCGAACGATGAGACCTGTCAGGCCCTACCGTACGGCAAATTAGGTTAATTTGAGGTTATGATTACAGAACAAAAATCAATTCATCATGAACTGTTTAATTTTATTTAAAGAGTGGTTTGATTATACTTGGTGTTATTCTTTAATCCAAATGACTTGTTGATGCTTAACATTGAGCTCTCAATTTGAGCATGCGCGCTGTAAATTCATACTTGTCATTCAGTAAAACAATTTTCACAGGGTCAAACCCTATTATGTGTTACATTTATGAATGGTTTTGGATTTACTTTGCAAATACCGTGATTGGCTTCACCAGAAGCTACTTGCAAAGAAGTCTTTAACGTCTTTTTTTGGACTTTATGCAATATGCTATTTTTTATGAAAATTTTGGTACCCGTTGCTCCCAAAAAAAAATCATAAAAATAGTTCTACTAGGGGTATCCCTGTCAAACTATCTTGTTCTATGGCATAAAACCTCTATTTACTTAACTTAAATATTCTTGTTTATTGGGCTAGTGCTTTGGGTTTTATGTGAGGCTACTATGAAGAGATACCACTTTTTTGTCTATCTTTTTCATGATATTTTGGGTCAATAACTGCTTAAGACCTTGACCTACTGCAATTTTGATAGAATATTGGGAAAGATTGGACAATTTCCTTTCAGAAATTTTTACTTTTTCATATCTAGCATGTATAGTTTGAAGTTATAAGGTTTAAGCTAAAAATGATGGCGTTGATACTGAAATTTGCAGCTAACCGCAAACAGGGCCCCACTTCATCAAAACGCATGGCCATATACATTTTCCATTTAGCTCTGCAATTTTACCTTTAATTGAATACCGCTATTTCTCCTGATGTACTGTTAGGTCCAAAGTGTACCCCAGACACAGCAGCAGAGTTCCTGTGAATGGTTAAACTGGGAAAATTGGTGTACTGCCAACGGAAAAGCTCCTTCATTGCACGGTTGTCTTTTGCGAGACGGTGGTCCGGTTTTCCAAACCTGAGAGCGGGGAAAAGAGATTAACTGTTCAGTGGTGCCACTTGAGCTTTAGGTTAATGGCTTATTAAATCAATAAACAATTCATCGACTCTGCCGTCAAAAGTGATGTATTTGTAAAATAAGCATTTCAAGAAAAGATTTTTGAAGATTTTTACAATCATAATTTGTCAACATTTTACCGTAATTAAAGCATATATTTCAAATAAAACCTAGTTAAAAATTGCCAAAATAGTATATTTCAAATATAAATTATTTCACTCACCAACTTCTAATTTAGTTATTCGATGTTGGTGTAAGGATGGCATTCCTACCCCTCCCTTTTCAGCAGTTAATTGGTTAGTAAACTATAACCTGGTTAATGGTCAGGCTAAAATACTGTGTTGCATCAGACGGAATTTTTATAATTAAGAATAATATATTGGCGATCGATAATAATTGAACGGCTGCCTCACACATGTCCTTCCAATGAAATAGCCAGGAAATTGCACCAGTACGTGTCTACGCTCATCCATTTATTTGTTCCGTCGTTTCAAGCAAGCAGTCAAGATTCCAGCTATAGATTATTTTCGGCGAGTTGCACCTCTTTCATCATGGACATACATCAATTTGCCGGTAACATTTTCCGCCGTAATATAATCGTGATCCCAATTATAATTACAAACTCGCTTCTTTATGATAAACACACATTTTAACTTGTTGTTCACAGGTCGTACCACCACAACCAACTTATCTTTGCACAAAAATATCTCAATTTTGAATTGGGAGCCACTCTTCAAAAAGATGTGCCATTATTGCTTAAAAAACATCTTGTTTGACCAAAACTTTTTCCAGAATGTTAAAAACTTAGGGCTGGTATCCATTGAATAGTAAAAAATTAAATAAGATTCGACAACCACCACTGGCTGGTATTCTGGCAAGGGAGTCTAACTTTAGACCCGTGTTTAAACATTGTTAGTCCTTACAAAGATCGATCTGTGGTGAGAGAGGTTATCCCTACAAAATGTAATTTCATTTCGTTTCACGCGTGTATAATACACAAAATTACATACGGGCTATTCCATGTCAACACTCGAGATGTGGCACCGCAGCATGTCATGGAATTTTCCCCTTTTTTGGGTGTGATGATATTGATGAGAAATTGAAAATCCTTAAATTTTGAGCTGCGTACCACTTTTTGTTTCCCGCAGGAGCATCCGAAATTTAGGGGGGGGGGTTCACCATAAAAAAAATGCCGTTTGATGCAAAAAAGGGACAATTTTGAGAGGGCATAAATGTGTAATGGAACCCTCCCAACTTTGAAAATCACTATCTGGGAATTTTTTTGGTGCAGAATCAAATTTGGCATCCAAAATGTGATGCTCCTCTACTTTCCGCATATCCGCGACATTGGTAAACGGAACATCGGTGAATTTCGGGGATATGTGCAATGCCGAAAACTTGATTAGCTCTCCCTTGTGAAAAAAATACACGTCGCGGTTCTCGAACCGCTAAATCCCCTGGCGGGAGCGGTTTACAATTTTTAAATAATCAGCTGCAAATACCCCCACTTTTAAACCCAAAAAAATCCCCTTAAAACACCACAACCCCCCTTAAACCTGGGCAAACCCCTTAAACTTGTGCAAAACCACCTTAAACCACAAACAAGCCCCTTAAGCCAAGACAACCCCCTTAACCCGGACACCCCTTAAACCCGGACAACCCACCCTTAAACCCCAACACAATCCCCAGTTAAGCCCAGACAACCCCCCAAAAAACCGGGACAACGCATGTTGCAACCGTCCGCCGCAAGCATACGCACATGGCGCTAGCGCATGCGGTGCATGTGTGCACTCTGCGCATGCATAGCGTATTATGTGCACAACAACCCCTAAACCCCAAAACCCCCCTAAACCCCAACAACCCCCTTTAATCTGGACAACCCCCCTTAAACTCTGGCAAGCCCACCTTAAACCACAAAAGCCCCGTAAAGCCCAGACAACCACCCCTTAAACCGGACAACCCCTTTAAACCCGGACAACCCACCTTAAACCCAACAACAACCCACCTTAAGTCCAGACAACCCCCTAAACCGGACAACCCCCTTTTTTTAAAGCCAGGACAAACCACCTTAAAAAAAAAAAAAAAACCCCAACAATCCCCGTTAACCCAAAACAACCCACCACAAAAAAACTAAAAAATTAAAAAAACAACCTTAAAACAGGACAACACCCTTGTAAACCTGGACAAAAACCCCCCCTTTAAACTTCGTGAAACCCACAACGTAAAACTAACAAAAAAGACCCACTTAAGCCAGGACACTCCCCTTAAAACCCGGACAACGCACCTTAAACCCAACAATCCCCCATTAACCCTTAAGTGCAAGACAACACACACCTTTAAACCCGGACAATCCCCTTAAACCCCCAAACAACCACACTTTAAACCCCAACAATCTCCCCTTTTCTTAAACGCAAAAACCCCCTAAAGCTGGACAACCCCCACTTAAACCCAAAAAACCCCCCTTTACTTCTACGACCCGGGACAACCCCCCTTAAACCCGGACACCCCCCTTTGTCCTTGTTTACAATAACCCTGGAAACCCCCCGTACACCCGGACAACCCCCCTTATACCTGGACAACCCCCTTAAACACATCGTGCAACCCAACCCTTTTAAACCACAAAAGCCCCTTAAGCCCAGACAACCCCCCTTAAAAACCCGGACAACCCCTTTAAACCCGACAACCCACCTTAAACCCCAACATCCCCCCCTTTTAGTCCAGACAACCCCTTAAAAGCTGGACAACCCCACTTAACCAGGACAACCCC
Source organism: Ophioderma brevispina (assembly GCA_023653785.1). Lineage (NCBI taxonomy): Eukaryota > Metazoa > Echinodermata > Ophiuroidea > Amphilepidida > Ophiodermatidae > Ophioderma > Ophioderma brevispina. The sequence goes on from JAMKCH010039061.1 coordinate 7,250, forward strand.
CCTCTTCTTAAATCGTGAAACCCACCTTTAACCACAACAACCAACCTTAAACCACAACAACAACCACCAGTAAACCAGGACAACCCCCCTTAAACCCGGAACAACCCCCCTTAAAACCCGGGACAACCCCCTTAAACCCCGGCAACCCCCCCTTAACCCGGGACAACCCACCTTAACCTAATCAGCGCGAGAGGAGAGTAAAGGATTCCAACCCCCTCCATCAAGTTTCATCAAGATTGGACTTATGGATCTTAAGATAGTTTGTTCACAAGTTTTTGGGTGTGAACATACCCCCCCAAATTTAGCCCATAAATATGCAAATTAGTATTTAATATAGCAATTCATGAGCCACCAAACCTAATCAGCGTGAGGAGTTACATGATTCCCCACCCCTCCACCAAGTTCATCAAATCGGACTTATGGATCTTCAGATGTTTGTTCACAAGCTTTTTGGTAAAAATACCCCAAATTAACTCATTAAATTATGCAAATGAGGTACCTAAATCGCATATGCCACGCCCAAAAATCTAATCAGATGAAGGGCATGCAGTCCGATCCACCACCACGTTACATCACCCTAACCCTGTGGGTCTCATGTTATCGCGTTCACAAGATGGTGTTGGAAATACCCCAAATAACTCATAATTATGAAACATTAGGTACCTAATTAGCAGATGCCCCGCCCATAATCTAATAAGAGAGGGCATGGCAGTCCGATCCACCCCACCAAGTTACATCACCCTAACCCTTATGGGTCTCATGGTAGGACGCGCGTTCACAAGATGTGTTGGACGCCGCCGACGCGTTGACTGATAGCATAATCCCCTTGTGCTTTTCAACAGGGGGATTAAAAAGTGGTTCAATATGACCTTATCTCAATGGATGTTCTTTTTATACATGTGAAGTTTGACAATTATTGCAGGGTACACGAAATATGTTCTTAAATTGCATGAAAAGCTTGCTGTTTATATGGGGATGATTTAAATCCAAAAATGGTATGGTATAATTAGTTTCATAAACATGTTACCATGCAATTTTGGGCATAATTCGAAACAGAATTACTTATTATTGAACGGGTTTTTAGAGCATGATAAACATTGGAAAGCGTGATGATTGAAAAGTAAAGAGTATGTATTCATTGCTTATTGCCGTCTTTGTGAGTTGACGATAGTCAGCACGAACATCGAAGGGATTGTTAGCCCTACATGAGTGGACCTCATTCCTCTCAAATACTGTGAAAGTTAAAGTAACAGCCGAGAAAATCTAATGGATGGGCTGGAAACGCCCAATCCATGAAGAATTTTCTGGTTATCTGTTACAGCACATTTTAAGAGGATGTTGGAGGAAAAAAAAAAGGTCAATTCATTAGGGACTAATCCTGGTTTAAAACCCAGGTCTAAAGGGCAATGAGGAGAACTTTGAGTTGTCCCAAATGTTGTCATTGTAGTTATTTCATAGAGATAAACCATCAATATAATTCTGACCCTTTATTTGGCTACAAAGTGCCTTGAAAGTGAAAACAAAAAGGTGACTTTTTATTTGCTCATATTTCAAGATAACATAGGCTGAAATTTAGTATTTGCTCCTAAGGCAATAGAAGAACTGCACAATTTTTTGTACCAAAGAAAGAAATATTTCTCAGCTTAGTCCTTTTGGGTGGGGGCTCGCCTCATAGCTTTGATGGAAAGCTTTGACATCAATGCAAAAATGCAGAAATTTTTAATGTTTTCGGGGGATTACCTGATGTGAAAGCTTTCGCTGCACCTTTCAGGTACCAGCCACTAGATTTTTTCCCCAAGGTACATTGATAGTTCATCTTTAAGAACAAGATGCTGCAAACATCTTGACCGGTTGGCGAGAGAGCTAACAGGAGGGACTGACGGTGTGCTATCGCAGGATCTGCAACCTGATGACAAGGCACGCGACATTTGAGGCGACGGTACTCCCGGAAGTAAGAAATTCTGACGGGCGCAAGGGAAGGACACAAGATCTATTATGGCCATTTCTGTTTACAGTAAGGCTTTCCACAGCAATTCGTCCCAGGCTGCAAGGATGTAATAAGATAGGTTTTATGAAAATGTCATGTGGAATCTAAATTTGGGGAGAAAATAGCTGGACTTGCAACCAAAAACAGTTGTCTTTTCATTTAATTGTTACATGGTAACGTTCAGTTTCTTACTTTTTTAATGAGATTTTGCCTATCATGACATGCAGTTACAGTGAAACTTGTTCAGTTTATTAGACTTAAATCTGCTGACCCAAAAATGAAGAAGGTGGGCTTGCGATAACAATAACTTGTCACCAAATGTGAAAAAAATAAAATTTTCTGTTGGGACGATATACCCTCCATTAACATGAGAACATCTTCATTATGCGATTGCCCAAAAAAGGTCATAAAGTGCAACCCCCCTTAAACCCGGACACCCCCCTTAACCCGGACAACCCATCTTAAACCTAATCAGCGCGAGAGTACATGATTCCCCACCCCTCCACCAAGTTTCATCAAAATCGGACTTATGGATCTTCAGATATTTTGTTCACAAGCTTTTTGGGTAAAAATACCCCAAATTAACTCATTAATTATGCAAATTAGGTACCTAATTAGCATATGCCACGCCCATAATCTAATCAGATGAAGGGCATGGCAGTCCGATCCCACCCACCAAGTTACATCACCATAACCCTTATGGGTCTCATGGGCCTTATGGGACGCCGCCGACGCCGCCTTGACTGATAGCATAATCCCCCTTCTGCTTTTCAAGCCAGGGGGATAAAAAGTAGTTCAATATGACCTTATACGTCACTTGATGTTATTTATACATGTGAAGTTTTGACAATATTGCCGGGTACACGAAATACGTTCTTAAATTGCATGAAAAGCTTGCTGTTTATATGGGGATTTAAATCCAAAATGGTATGTATAATTAGTTTCATAAACATGTTACCCATGCATTTGGGGCATAATTCGAATGAATAACTTATTTTGAAAGGGCTTTTAGAGCATGATAAACATTGGAAATCGTGAAAAGAAAAGACGTATGTATTCATTTTCTATTGCCGTCTTTGTGAGTCTGACGATTAGTCAGACGAACATTCGAAGGGAGTAGTTAGCCCTACATGAGTGGACCTTATTCCCTCTCAAATACTGTGAAAGTTAAATGTAACAGGCGAGAAAATTCCTCATGGATGGGCTGGAACAGCCCATCCATGAAGAATTTTTTTTACCTGTTACAGCACATTTTAAGAGGATGTTGGACGGAAAAAAAGGTCAATTCATGTAGGACTAATCCTGGTTTAAACCCAGGTCTTAAAGGTGCAATGAGAGACTTTGAGTTGTCCATATATATAATGTGTCATTTGTAGTTATTTCATAGAGATTAGACCCTCAATATAATTCTTACCCTTTATTTGGCTACAGAAGTGCCTTGAAAGTGAAAACAAAAGGTGCTTTTTATTTGCTCATATTTCAATATAACATAGGCTGAATTTAGTATTTGCTCCTATATGAAATTAGAAATTGCACATTTTTTTGTACCAAAGAAATATTTCTCAGCTTAGTCCTTTTGGGTGGGGGTATCTTTGATGGAAAGCTTTACATCAATGCAAAAAATCAGAATTTTAATTTTTTTCGGGATACCTGATGTGAAATCTCTCGCTGCACCTTTCAGAATACCAGCCACTAGCTTTTTTCCCCAAGTTACCTTGATAGTTCCATCTTTAGAACAAGATGCAAACATCTTGCCGTTGTGCGAGAAGCTAACATGGAGGACTTGATCGGTGTGCTCTCGCAGGATCTGCACCTGATGACAAGGCACGCGACATTTGAGGCGACGGTACTCCCGGAAGTAAGAATTCTGACCGGGCAGCAAGGGAAGGCACCGATCTATCTTCCATTCTCTGTACAGTAAGGCTTTCCACAGCAATTCGTCCCGGCTGCAAGGATTTAAATAAGATATGTTTTATGAAAATGTCATCATGGAATCTAAATTTGGGGAGAAAATACTCTGGACTTCAACCAAACAGTTGTTCTTTTTCATTTAATTGTTTACATGGTAACGGTTCAGTTTCTTACTTTTTTAATGAATATTCAGAACGATTTTGCCTTATCATGAACATTCAGTTTACAGTGCAACTTGTTCAGATTTATTATGACTTAAATCTGCTGACCAAAAATGAATAAGGTAGACCCAGTGGGAAGCGATAACAATAACTTGTCACCAAATGTTAAAATTTGCTGTTGGGACGATATACCCTCCATTAACATGAGAACATCTCATTATGCGATTGCAAAACGGTCATAATGGTTATAGCTGCATTTTGTACAAAATCCCATCAATTACAGAGAAATACTATCATTCCACGTCATTGGCCAGTGGTCTTGATGTTTGTCTTCATGTTGATGCAGTCAGACATTCAAGAGCCACTGACTAAAGGAAAGATATTTGAAGAGTTATCCCCATACCACACGTCAGCACACATTTGTATCACATGGCAGCTACTCTGCACTTACGACCTTCTTGGACTCGCATGATTATCTGTTTCGTGTGAGCAAAATTGAGCAGGGTCAACCGTGGGGTTTTGTAGTAAAGCAATATAGTCTCATAGAGGGTAGTTTGTTTACAACCAAACAACACGTCAGTTTGGTGCAGCAATTTCCTTCCCTTCCAAGAGACACTCTCAGGCATTCAGGTATTTTTTTTTTTGCCTGTTTGGTGCTTCCGGACATTTAGTGAAAAACAAGGCAAGACCATTGAAATGTCAAGCAAAATTTTTAAATTTTCAAAAATGTAATTTAAAATATCCAAATAACTTATTTTCCCCCTTTCAACATACTCTAAAAGTTTTCTTCTAACAGGTGATAAATTCCTCCCTAGGATGGGCTGCATCAGCCCATCTATTCCAATAATTGTAACTTATGGCATCATCTTTTAAAAGTTGGACATAATCTTTGGTGCCATAATTTACAACTGTTTTGTGAGTTCAAGGCCATTTTGTTTGAGATGTTTTGATATGTATATTTCCTAAATAACAGAAAAAATAATTTTCTTTTGACATACATAGCCTCTCTAGAGTCTGTAGAATATTGTCTTACCAAGTTGTAACCGATGCTACAAGTTGTTCCCAAAAAAGTTCATGTCAACATGTACACAGGCCTGGTCCCAAGATTTGGCAGCCCAATGTAGACACAACAAGGGTCAGTTTCACCTGAAAATTTCATATGTGAATTTTAAATCTGGAAAGTGGTTATCACATAGAAATTCAGAAGACTCTCAAGAATGCCCTACAATATAACGTTTATTGGCAAAATAAATTTGAAATTTTAAGCCACTTTGCAGCTGTAAAGTTAGAGGCAGAAGCTGTCTGTGTATCTTGGCTTAATTGCACTTTCCACTACACACAACCTCTTCATAGATAGATAATCTATGATAACGGCAGCCATAAAAAAGTTAATACTCTCTAGTCATGATCATCAGGACTACAGCCCATCCATGAGGAATTTCTCACCTGTTATTTCACAACTTCCATATATGTTGAAAGAAAAAAGGTCCCTCCATGTAGGACTAACCCTGGTGTAAACCAAGGTCAAAGTTATACTCCCTTCAGAATACCCACCTCTCAGTAATATACTTTGATTACCACCAAATACTATTTAGGCGGGAATTATTCGGGTTGTTTATCGTTCCACGCTTAAAAGTAATTTCAAATGTACTCGGCTTTTACACAGAAGCGCGCGTGCCGCGCTTGCCGCATAATATACACCTCTGCTCCTCTTGCGTTGTCTTGCGCCTACACTTATTCCATATCAGTTCGCACTGTTATGAGGCCCGCCTATTGGTGGTAATCCAAGTATAAATGAGACAATTCATCCTAGATGGCTATTCTATCCCTTACATCTTCTGACTGACAAGTTCACACAACCATACATATACACACTCACAGATGTATGCAAAGACAGACACACACAAATTCCTAACCAACTGATCATCAAAGTCTATTATAGCACAACTCTTATTTTCCCTGCTAAATGTAAGTAGACAACTTACCTAATGCACAACCATGTGCCTTGCTACCTGGCTGCCCTCAAGATTTTTCTTTGGGGTTTCAGGTAGGCAAATTTTCAGGCACAAGATCTGGTCAGGGTAGACATAGCCCCACATTCTCTTGTCTTCCAAGGACATCATATGCTGCCAAGAGACACAAATTAAACTAATAAGGTTAACAGTTCAGACACCACTGTTGCCAGGGCGTTTTCCGTAACGGACACACTTTTCTTGACACCTTTATGATTCGGAAACTGCTTTATTCCGCTGAAGGGATTTCCGAATTCATAAGTGTGTCAGAAAAATTTCAGAAAAAAAGTGTGGTCAGAAAAATGGGTGTCAGATGGGTCAGATTATGGAAACTCCCCAACATGCTCTTGTCTTCCAAGACCATCATGCTGCCAAGAGACAACAACAAATGAATAATATGGTTAACAGTGGGTGGGGTACTAGAGCCACTGTTCCCCTTCCCAGGGAGTTTCTGTAACATGACTCATGCAAACCCAACTTTTCTGCCCACACTTATGAATTCGGAAACTCCTTTATAGGGCTGTCTACTCATCCGGGTCACTTGCCGTGCTTAGCCTTTATCATCGGGCCCTCTTTTTTGCACAATATCACTCCCTACACACAACACTGCGCGTACTTTCTAATAATTCCGAATCTTAGTTCACGCAGCCTGGTTCAATCGGAGGTGAAAACAACTTGTGTTTCTAACAGGTTGTTTGCATTTTGGCACCCTATGACATTTTCTTTGGATTTGTTTCTAACCTGCAAGGTGAAACGAAAGGCATTCCTAAAATGGTGAGTTATTTCCTAACTAGCGGCTACCATTACAGTCTCCTGCTATCACTTCAGTTGAAAAATCGGCGCATTTTATGCCAGTTTTACACGGCGGCCTATGGAATCATCACCACAAAATGGCGGCTCTATAATTTCCCATCACCACAAAATGGCCGAAATGTGACGTCAGCGTAGACAGCCCTATTCCGTGAAGGATTTCCGAATTCATAAGTGTGTCAGAAAAAAAGTGTCAGAAAAAAAGTGTCAGAAAAAAAGTGTCAGAAAAAAAGTGTGTCAGAAAAAAAGTGTGTCAGAAAAAAGTTTGAAAAAGCTTCTTGGATGAAAATGGTCCAGACCTCATGACAATAAATACGAGGGAAGTCATGAGTGCAGGTTTAGCAGAAGGCTTTCATCAATGCCTTAGAGAAGGGGAAAGAACTACATGAGATCTATATGATAGGCCATCTCAAACTGCAAACCCAAGAAAGGCGAAGATCGGGTTCAAAAGTTGCCCGCACTATTGTCAAAGGTACAACCCCAATTCCAAAACAAAACAACGAAAATAAATTTAGCTTGTTTCGATATGTAAGTGATGAAGTTACACATGCATCAGTTGGTATCCCTGAAATATATGCCACAAAGAATAACAGTGTGTTGGTGAGTGCCATTGTTAGCAGATCACAGAGTGATCTTCAAAACATTTCACCATGCGACCACCAAGAAGCAGACGGTAGAATGTTTTTGTGTGCAGGCCCGTCGCCATGGGGGGTGTGGGGGACCCCCCCAGCGATCCTCAAAAAGAAGAGAAGAAAGAAAAAGAGAGGAAAAAGAGAAAGAGAAGAAGGAAGAGAGAGAAAGAGAAGACAAAGAAAGAGAGAAAAGAAGAGAGAAGAAAGAAAAGAACGGCATATCAGAACGCATAAGATTGAACTCCAGACTTAGCACATAAATCCAAAATATCACAAATATTGAAAATGCTTCCCCTCAAGCCAACTAGTTTTGTTTCAAGTGTAGCCAATGGTAATCATGAATTGTTAATGTGGCAACAATACTTGTGATCAAAATGGGTAAAATAAATTTGGCAGTGGCATGGGCAAACGCGTGGGGAGCCATGGGTCACTCCCCTATAGTTTGGTCTACCAGTGTTAGGGAATTTTCTCTCGGGGAGCTGAAGTGGTCAAGAAAAAAATGGTAGGGATTCGTTCCCTAACTCCCAGCTCATGCATAAACTTAAAGGTCTTCTGGCCGTCGGTTGGGTTAAGTGCCCATTCTTTCACTTGAATTAATTACCATACTTTGCCCTTCAAAAATACCCTTCTTAATAGCTAAAATCCAAGGAGCTTCTGGGGGCTCCGCCCCTGGACCCCGGCAGGGACTCTGCTCTTGCACCCCACCGTTAAAGACATTGGCGCTCGCTATATGTAGTTAGCCTTCAGCGGTACAAGCTTATACTGCCGCCCGTCTCAGTGAGCAAAGTTAGAAACTTGTCTTTCTTTGAATTGACTAATATACAGTGTGAGTCAATAAAAACCCTACATTCAGGAAAGAATTTTTCTTCAAAGGTTAAACGTTCTTTTTTTGCTTTGAATCTTTTGCTTTGGTTGTTTACAGGATAAACTGCTATCAGAAGAATTTTATTTGGTGTCTTTCGGACTTAAGGTTCAGAAACTATGGCAATTTTGCGGAGAGATCTAAAAATTACGTTTGGCCGATTTTAGCCATACAATGCGGAGAGACTGACACAGACGTATACCATAACACATTATAGCAAAGACAAATCACACATGCAATTTCAGATCATACCGATTTCTTCTCGACAAAAACATATCAGTTTGAAATCTATCGTGTAATATAATTATAAGTAAAATATCTTCAACAAATTAAATTACCATTGTTCAATTATAAAGAGTCAGTTATTGAAAATCACTCCATATCAATGTCTCAGTTCATGAACATAATGAAACTGCTCAGAGATTTTTGTTTTACATCTCTAAGGTAATTATTTTGCACAAATGCAGTATTTTCAGCGTCCATAAATTGCGAGAAGAACTAAAGCTGAAGTTTTCTGTAAATAAACTGGAATTAAAACTTAAAATTCAATATCGCACTGGTTTTTTTTCAAGCGGAATACAAAACCTATGGTTTCAATTTAGCTCCCAAGTTTCGTTGTAGGTTAAACCATGAAATCTTGCTGAACCCAGTAAACTGTGGTTTACTCCAGCTATCTTGACTTTCCTTATTTATGCACGGTCGCCAATATCGCCGCCAAAGACTCTCGACGATCGAAGCTTCAGGTCAAATATATTTCTTGCTATAGTGAAGTCCCTGGCGTTCTTTTATTTTCAATTTGGTGAAGCTTTACCTATAAGGTTTTTTGAAAAGGGGGAAGTTTGACGTGTGATTTGTGATTCCTGGCGATAAACGTCGAATCCATAACCGTCGGTCGCGTCGAAAACAATGTCTAAATCGTGCCTTTTCCTCACAAATCCTCACAAAGCACATGAAGACTCACCGCCGTCCGGCGGATCACCAGACACAGAGAGGTCGGCAGCACTGCCTTATGAAATAAGAACAAATTTGGTGTAGTTATTGTTACAAAATCATAATGTTTGCGACGCAACGGGGTATCCACGTACCACCACGCTGCTAACAAAGGTTTGTAAGTTGTACCCTATAAATGGGTTTGATTGAAAAGTAAATGATATCTTTGGGATAATCCGAGATCATGACTGATCAACGTTTAGCTTTTCTACCTCACTGTTTTGGGACCAACTTTACTCCAAACAAATCGATGTGATAAATAATTGACTTGCGATCAGCTGATTGCCGGAACTAACCATTGCCTGTAACGTTAATGTCTTTCCTCATTTTATTCCAAGGGATGAAAAAGAGGATTTTAAAACAGCATTTGCACCATATTTTTAAAATTAAAACAAACCTGTATGAACTATAGGGGAGGCCCTCTACAATCAGATAAATTAAAAATTAATAACAAATCCCCCTCAAGCCAAATTATAAATTACCGGTTTAATTTTGGAAAGTAACTAAGGACCATCCCTCCAATCACAACACCGCCATGATTCTGCGGCAAACACAAAAAGCAAAGGAAAAGCAAAGAGATAACCGGGTGAAAATACATAAAACAAACAATTGGACCTGGAATAAAGATGAGTCGAGTTTGATTGCGGTTGAAAATGATAACCTATCTTCCTATCATCAAAGATCGGTGCAATTAGAGACCATGAAATATTTTCCAACTCCATGTTACAAAATCCACTCGGCGAACTGGATAAGACGTAACCAAACCACATTGGCGTAATGGCCGTCATAGTCGACGAGTTTCCCACTTCGCTCGTCAGGGGTTCCATCCACGTGCCCTTTGAGCTGCTATTTTTTTCTCGAATTGTCTTCCAGATTTAACATAACTCCTTAACTAAAAATTTATATTATATTTATTCTTCGTATATTTAGTTATTTTTTCGGTTTTTACTTAATATTTGCGTACACTGGTGTTATTAATTTGCGTTAATCGTCACGGATCTTGACCGAGCTCGTTGTGAAAACTGGAGCTTGAATGTAAAAACTGTCAATCATCGAGCTTATCTCTTTATTTGTGCCGCTCTACCGACACACATTCCGATCGTTCTTGTTTTCCGATTGATCCTGGAAGAACCCTTTCTTATTGATCCGATTGTTGTGGTTTAGCTTCACATATTATGAATATGGGGAAGTTTTTGACAGAATTTAATGATTTTTCCCGGCTAAATTCAGTGTCAAATGTTGTTTTTTTTGATTTTCAACCAGAGAAGATTGGTATTGAACGAATGAATTACTGGAGGAATCAACTTTTGCAAACAACTGGACGAAATAAAACGGCTCGGGAAACATAAACGGCTTCGGGAGGGAAAAGCATAATTGATCACACAACCTTGTAGGCCCTCGTAAAGAATAACATACACGTTTCAGCAAAATCAAAGGTAAATCTTGATCATTAGCTCATCATTTTTAGGAACCAAGGAATTAACTATAGCTACGTTTTTTTCAGGCGAAAGAGTTAACAGCAAATAAAAGTAAATTTATTAAAACGTCAGGGGACATCCGATTTACCCGGGGAGGACTTACCCAAGTATGTATTGCGATAATACCGTGAACGGCGATACTGGCCACCTTACACTTAGTAAAAACCTTTCCAATAAAAAAATTATTTATATGAGTGCAAAATAGCTAAATGTAAAAACAAATATTATTCAGCATTGTGTGAATAATGTTTTTGTTTAGTATATACCTAACTCAAGCCTATGGAGAATATACTTTGCCCAAAAGAAGAATAACAATTCAATTGAAACTATCAGTAATTCTTGATGTGTGCACTTTTCACATCACACATATATACATACACCATATATACAGCAACACATATATACACCTACACACACATACACAGACAACACATACTATAACCTACATACAAACATACTGCGCGCACCACCCACCCACCCACCCACCCACACAAGCAAACCAACAATCTTGGATGTAATTTTTTTCACTCTTGTCCTCTTGGACAACATCCGACACACACACATACACACAACACCATATAGACATACACCACTCCCACACACCCTCGCACCACACGCACAATGCAAACGCACAAAAATCTTTAGATGTAGTTTTTCACTCTTGGAAATTGATTTCACTCTGGAAATTTGGACCCCAAGAGTGAAATCACTCTTGGAAAAATCCTTAAGCTTTGGTACACCACGCCACAAACATGTGTTTTGTACATTGTAAGGATTTAACAATGTAGTAAGCATGTAATTTGTACACGAACATAAATTGTTAAAAAAAAAATCCCTGGGTATTGTCCAAACTGATGATCAAAATGCAACATGATCATTTTTCTTGTACATTTAATTTATTAAACAACCATGTCAAGCTAACAATGCAAAGCTGGAACTTGTCTGGAACAAGGAACATTTTAACAATAATATTGTTTTTTAACAGTTCACAAGCGGTAAACAGATTTGTAGTTAAAACATGTTTTTGGGATACATATTAAATCTTTGTTTTTATTGTATAACACAAAAATGTATCTGAAGAACATTGGAATTAAAACAAAATAAATAAGATGTTGATTGCATCTTTGAAACCTGATTGACTTTTTTTTTTTTGTAAGAAGTGTTGAATTCAGGATTTGATCATAATTAGCATGGTCTGTAATAAATGAACATTTTCAAGTGAAGTATGATTGGTGAAAGACCGAAGCTTTAAATACATCCAAAAGCTAATAGTGAAGGTGAAACATTGGTGAAGCTACACTATGCAATGGCAATTATGATGAAACAGTAGTGAAAAGCTTGAACTATTCATTTTCAGTATGGTGAAACGGTGGTGAAGCTCATATCTGCCAAAATTGACAAAGTGAGGCGTCACCTTTGGAAATAATCAAAGGTGAAGCCTGGACTAACAATTTTGCAGATATAGTGATAACGTGACTTTGTTTTTTGTAAAGCAAGTGAGGTAGTGGTGAAATCGTCGGGACGTGATAAATAATTGGCCCAGGTTAACGAAAGGTGATGACTTGAGTAGGGTGGTCCACCCTTCAAATTGACGCCTGCATTAGGAACTGAAAGTGTTTTTTAAAAAACTCATATTTCCTTTGTTATCGCCGGGATATTTTTGTTATAAACCTTCAATTATTCAAATCCCTTCCATTGTTAACAATAATTTGGTGTTAAAATGAATGTTTTTTTTGACTCTCAAATCACTGCTAAGACCATGCTACTCTATGTGTAAAACACGACCGCGTCTTTTGTTTGGGTCAAAATCGGGCCAACGGATTTTTAAGTCTCTCAGTAAATAGTATAATCTGCCTCCAAGTCCAATTACAACAATAAACGTTTTTCTGCAAAGCCTTTTTATCCCCTCTTTATAACCCAGAGCAAACATTTGAGCAAAACGTATTCTTAACTATGTAATTATTTTTAATTCTGATGTAGGTGTTTTTTTTGACTCACATCTTATATTTACCCCTCAAAGTGTCATCATTGAGGTTCTTAATAGCCGAAATACATGAGCCTTCCAGGGCTTCAAAACCCCATGGACCCCCAGCAGGGCTTCTGCTCCGAAATATCCCACCCGTTAAAGACATTAAGGCTCGCTCTGTGTAGTTCCCCCCCTTCGGTCTGGCCCCCCCCCCCCCGTTTTTCTCAGTGAGGGCAAATTTGGAAACCATTCTTTTTCTTTGAATTTGATACTATTTACCCCTCAAAAGTGGCCATCTTGAAGGTCCTGAATAGCTCAAATCCAAGATCTCCGGGGCCTGCTGCCCCGGAACCCCGGCAGGGCTCTGCCCCTGCAACCCCACCAGGGCCCTAACGCGGGTTACAGACACCTTTAGAGTGCGTATGGCTCATCCAGAAATGATGCTTAACTTGAAAGTATCCGACATAGAGAATCTGGAAAGGTTCACCACATTGATGCTATGCCAAGACATCAAATGCTTTCCGTGTCAATGTTGCTTGCCAGGAGGCTCTTCTTCACAGGAACTTTGAACGGCAAGGGTGTTGGATTTTTCTTTCCTTGCCGCGTATTACCGCGTGGGTAATTACACAATGTACATGATCCGCAAACTGATTATTCTTGTCATCTTTACTTGTCATTAAAAAACAGTCAGAAAAGTTGTTTAACACTTACTGTGCCCTAGTGATCGAGATCCGATCAATACATGTGGCCAGGTATTATAAAATGCTAGCCTTTGTGTGCATTAGCGGTGTTAATGCCTTTTTCTGGTAGTATAATAACGAAATTCCGCTGTTTTTCTTTCTCTGCTCGATATGGGAATTTCCGTGGGGGACGGCCATATCCACTCATAACATGTATTTTCCCGCCGATCGCGGATTCTCTCCCGGGCCCTAGCCTTAGTCACCGGTCAGAATTTTGCATGCGTGAAATTTCATTAAATTTCACTTCAAAAAGAGTTAAGATATTATGACTACCACCCTGTTGTTGCTACACTCCATGCTTCAAGGAAAACTTTCAATGTGGAATCAGGTAATGATTAATTCGTGTGGAGACTAGAAGTGATGTTACAACCCAACACCAAATTTAAAAATACTTAATGATAAGAAAGTGATGAATTATAAAAAGGCACAATCAGAGAAAGCTAGTAGTGAAAAAATCTTTCAATATCTCCTTTCCTTGTCTGAGATATGTCTTTTTCGAAATGTGACAAAACTGCATGAATGGACTGAGCTCAATCACGATCAGAAATTGAAAAGTCAGGACAAAGCTACATGAAAAATTAATATCTTGAGAAAGGATGCATTTCTAATATTTTGTAACAATTGCGTATTTTACACGTCACCAGAATAGCATGGCTCGAAAAAGGTGGGGAATTTGGGAAGCTCCTTCCCAGGAAAGTTGGCCATTTGGAGGGAAACTTGTCCATTTGGAGGGAAATTTATACATAAGATATATTGGGAAATCTGCGAGAAATGCGACTATCTTCCCGGGAAATTGACATTTTTTTCAACCCCTGCCAGAATAGAATCATCATCATCATGGCCTCCGTCAGTCGCAAGCGACTATGGATAAAGCGCCCACATTGAGTCACAGGTTAGGTGAACAGCGACGTCTGTGGCTGAAGAGGCCAATCCTAGAGTGGCAGTCTCTGCCACAGGTGCTACATATATGGGATGTCACAGCTTGACTATCCAAGGATCTGTGCAGCTTTCTTTTAGCTCGCTGCTTCTCAAACTGGCTGATGATCTGTTATTCTCCAAGCTCAAGGTGTTGCTTCACTGTTCTCCGCCAAAGGTTGACGATTGTCAGCAAGTTTCTCCCAGCACCCAATGTCGATGTTCAGGGTACACATATCACGCTTACAAATATCCTTGTAGCGGAGCATGGGTCGACCAACTTTCCTCTTGCCAGATGTAAGCTCAGCATACATGATATCTTTCGGTAGACGGCCATCCTCCATTCGACGGACAGAATAGAATAGGAAATGTAATATTGCGTGTGCAGTAACATAGCTCAGACAGTCTGTCCCAGTAGAAGAGTGAAAATTATTGAAGAATGTGAGACAAAAATTTTGTCATATCATCAGTTTAAACACACTATTTTGGCATGACTCCTCCGTTGATTAAGTTAATAATGGCATTATGATAATTGTACAAGGAGGAGTCATGCTCAGCAGGACTTGGGACTAGATTCGATCTGCGTACTGAGCAGCCTCAGCAGGTACACAGATCAACTCTGTGTTAGTGGGATATAACTCACTAACACAGAGGAAGGTGTATTGAAAACCGGCGTTTGTAAAACACAGAATCGCCTAAATCGCCTACTTCGCTTAATTCTCCCTGTGTTAATGCATTTAACACAGAATATTTGGTTGAATCTTGTGGAGCCAACAAAATTTTGGTGTGTTTGTCCCAAAAAACCTGAAAGAATTTTGTGAACTTACGCAGAGCAAAAATGTGGTGACTATTTGATCAAACAAGTCAACGAATTCTTCTAACTTTCATTTCTGTTGCAGAAATCTCAATCATTAGTCTCGGTCCCAGCCTGCATGGCTTCATTCCTCCGCTCGGACGATAGCAAGCGACTGCAACGGAGTCAACTCATTCCATCCCTGTAGCTTTATAAGTCTCTTGCAGAGAAAAGTTTTATGAATGGCGAGATGAATGGGTGGTGTGAGGCTGTGAGCCTATCACCACGGGTAAATAGCGGTCAATTTCGAGGTGCATGAGAGCCGTGCCGAGTGGTTTGACAGCTTGTCAAAAGTTTTCATACCGACCTGATGTCAAGATGCCGGGTGAAAAGGCAAGGCAAAATATGAGTTGACCAACATAGGCCTACCATTCGCATCATTTACCGCGATTTATTCCGTTAACAAGCTTAATTTATTCCGTCAGTGAGTTAGGGGGTCAAATGACGTCACGGGTGGCCAACAAGACATTCCCATGTTTAGTTAAATGTGTATCAATTTTTTTCAAGACTATTCAGAGTGAAAATTGGTGAAGACTGAGCTCAGGGGGGTAGGACATGCCAACCTAACAGCAACAGAACGGCAT
>JAMKCH010039062.1:0-14037 GCA_023653785.1 Ophioderma brevispina
CTAAAAAGCTAGATTCTTATCACTCCAGAAAACATGAAAGAAATTAACATATCGTTCGCCGTTCAGACCACTTTGACTCATCCATGCCTTTCTGAGAGTCGGAACATCGACAGACTTCCATTTTTTACTTGAAATCATCACGAAATTACGAACATAACTGATTTTTACCAAGATCGCATCGATAATCAGAAAAAATGTTAAATACGCTCATGGGCGTCAATCGGTGGGAACAAGGGGGACATTACCAATGGAAGATCCGGGGGCCGTCGGCCCTCCCCTCGTCAAAAAAAAATGAATGTGACAATGACACTTACTTATGCTGGCAAATACTCTGTAACCCTATATGAAGTAAAATTATACTTCTGTTAAACGCGCGACCGACCTGCTTCGCATGTGGCGAATCACCATGTTTTTTTTTCTTACTACTAATTAAATTTGAAAATGACAAATTTGAGCAAATAAACGCATTATCGTTTTTTTTTTTTCAAATCAATAGGTTTGCAATTTACCTGAAATACTTTGTGAAAACACTTTGGACTTATTTACCATTGCTTGTTTTTGTTTACCTTTAACATATGCTTGAATCTTCCATTCAATACATGTGAGTGGAGTAGTAACTTTGAGTTTATTTTTATTCACAACTTTTAAGGTTGTGTGATTAGCATTGATTTGATTGCAAACGCTTGCAGTATTATTTACTTTTTAGCCTATTTTGTATGACTGTGAAATTTAACGATGGCCGGGTAAGGAGTAAAAGGTTGGGCAACATTATTTTCGTCTTCATGATTGAATATTAATATCACTT
This sequence comes from Ophioderma brevispina, assembly GCA_023653785.1. NCBI lineage: Eukaryota > Metazoa > Echinodermata > Ophiuroidea > Amphilepidida > Ophiodermatidae > Ophioderma > Ophioderma brevispina. The sequence continues at coordinate 806 of JAMKCH010039062.1, forward strand.
TTGCAAGTCTTGGACATGATATCTGGAAGGACATTTTTGGTACGTAATTACGCGGAGTCGGCAATTTTCAGCTGCAGATAGGTGGGGAAAATACCAATTTATCGGTGCGCGGAAAATAAAATATCAAATACAAATTGTATCTGCAGAATTACAATAAAACGTGCATCTTTTCATCCTCCACACTTTTTCAAGAAAATTTCCTGACATAGGTTTTTAATTTTTGGCCTATGTTATTTACAAAATGCGACAGCGCCCGTTGTCAACATTAATGTCGATTTCAATATGCTTTTGCCAAACCTTTTCATATAGATTTCTTATCTGGTTTTTAGATCCTTTAGGTGGTCAACATCTAAATTTTTAAGGATTTACAACTGACTGCACACTTGTAGGAAAAAAAGTGCAAAAGAGGTTCTAAACTTGTCCTCTTTTTGGAACCCGGTAAAGTTCTTCAATGAACCAAACGAGTTCTTTAACTCCTGTAATAGCACCTTTTATGGTTCTGTTAGGAACCATTTTGGGTTCTCAGAATTTTAAGAACCATTTTTGAGGGTTCCCTTCTTGAGGGTTCCATATAGAGGACAAAAAGGTTCTAAGTTGCATTTTTTTCTAAGAAAACATTGTAAACATTCAAAAAGTAAATTATAACTTGGCCCAGATAGTGCAAACAAGATCTCTTTTCAATAACTTTTTCTCTAAATTTAACTTTTTTAACTTCAAGTATAGCTTATGTCCATTGCCAAAAGTTGGAAAAAAGCCTGTAAAAGGAAAAATGCCCTGTGAAAAAAAGCATTTTCAAAAAATGTCACTTCTGAAGATAACCAGCTTTTCAGATCAGCAGTCAAAACGGTTTCTTTCCTAAATAAGCAGAAAAAATGCAAAAGTGATCAGAAAACAAGTGCTCACCACGAAAAACAATATAGATCAGATTTCTGGGGTTACTCCAAGAAGATCGTTCAGGACATGTATGGTAAAGACAGTCGCACTCCAACCTTTTCTAAGGAGTTAGCTGATGCCTATTTTCCGCAGAAATACTCTTCTGAGCTAAACTTGGGCTTGTCTATACTATCATGGTTTCCTTATATTCGTGTTCCGGATGATCAGTATGTTCCTTTTGATATGTCTTCTATAAAACCTAAAGATATCAAAACGTCTCAAGCAGAAGAAGGCAACCTCGGTACCTGGCAATGATGGACTCCTTAATATGATCTTCTGAAGAACTTACCAATCAGTTACATTATACCCTTTTCGCCGACAAGTCAACATTTTGCCGACAGAATTTTGTAAATGGGGGGTGTCACAACCCCCACACCCCCCCTCTGGGGACGGCCCTGGTTATATTAATCCTAATGTTCAGAAAGCGTTCTTGAAAGGAATTAATGGCTGTATCGAACACAATATTTTACTTCAGGAGGCCATTGCGTACTCTAAATTCAGGAAAAAGACCTTACATGTGACTTTCTTCCAATCTCGCAGACGCCTTTGGCAGCGTTTTTAAGTCACACTTTAATCTCTCGCTCTATGAAAAGATTTCACCTCCCAGGTAATACCATAACCTATGTTGAAAACCTGTATTCTCGGTTGAATGGTTCGGTGCGCGGGCCAAGTTGGCTCTGTGGATTTTGAATTAAAAGAGGAACATTTCAGGGGGACCCACGTACTGTCACCAATTATTTCTTGATGTGTTTCACTCCTATCACGAATACCTTGAAAATTGCAGGGACAAGTATGCTTTGACATAAAAAGGAATAAACCAATAGACGTATGCCGGAGATTTTATTCTTTAACCGGCAATACCAATTTAGACATCAAAAGATCATAAATGAACTTCAAGAAAAAAACACAGAGCATGGGTTTGTCATTAAAACCCAGTAAATGTCGCCTCTTTATCGTATATGAGTGCATCTATAAGGAGTTGATTACAGCATTGGTGGCAATCGAGTAACTCCTGTCAAAGAAGACCGCATAAATTCTTGGGTGCTTTGATCACTCATTCTTGACAACCAAAAAGAACATGGGTTAATACATGCTAAATTTGAACGCGGTCTTAACAACATTGACAGTTGCCCTGTGAGAAATGAATTTAAAGTCGCCATATATGAGAGGATACTTTTGGCCGTCAATGCGTTTCTGCCTTACAGTGCACGAACTTATACTAGGGGATCCATCAAGCCTTAAAAGGCTCAAAATAAGGGTGAACCCTACTCAAAGATACACAAAAGATCTGAGAGTGTTTTCGTCAATTCGAGGGTGCCTGAGTCAATCTGCTGATGCAAAATTGATAAGTTGGTGGAAGTCGTGAAATTCTGTTTTAAAGGGACACTACCGATGTTATGAAGAAACAGAACTTTTAATAGGATACTAAGTATGCACATCGTTCAAGAAAATTTCAAGTCAACCATTATAAGCCAGGATATTAAATTTGTTTAAGTTTTTTAAGTAAACTGTGTGAAAACCTCTCCGTTAAAGGGGTCTACCTGATTTAAGCGCTTGTCAAGTAAAGCAGCAACTTGGGTGAATATATTTGCAACTTAAACCTTTAAACATGGATGATGGCAACTTTCAAAACAGGTGTACATTTAATTGAGTTCAAACATACCACCGAAGGGATCATAATTTTTAGATCATTATTTAGATAGGCCATGAGTATTTAAAGAGGACATGAGGAGATTTCCAGAAAGACGCGCCCCAATTTTTCGAACCCGGGTTTTTTGCATATTTGGGAATGATTTCCAATGTATGAGTCACACCTGAAGTCGAATAAGACGAATACGCCGTCTTTAGTAATAATATGATGATTAGTACTTTCGTGTGCACGATGAAAGTCAAAGCACGGTGTCTTTGGGACAAGTACGATAGCAGGCAAGTCAAAACAAGGTTTTTTGTAACTTTGTCCAATAACATTCGGAACGTTTCTTGGTAGGGGATCTACCATCGACCTGTGCACATTGAGAGAACTTCGTATCCTAAAAAAATCTCCTCCTGTTACTTTAAAAAACGGTTTTTCCCTGTCAAAAGCAAGTGAGTATAACATGAAACAATATGAATCTTATTTTGAAATATCGCGAATAAAGACCTTCTGCGTAATGCTGTAACGATGACAACATCAGTACGGAAATAATAGTAGCAATTAGTCTAATAATTATTTTTTCAGAATAAGTTCTATTTGACAACAAATTAAACTACTTGATCCAGTCTGTCTTCAAGTGAGGGCCGCATTTTGGTTACATGCTCTTTACCTGATCACGATTATTTTTTTTTTTAAAGTGGATACTTTCTGGAAAAACTGGGGAAAAAAGGGGTAGAGGAAAGAAGAAAATGGGGGTTATTGAGAATCTGAAGATTTTAAAGTGTTATTAGGTAAAAAGTAGGACAGCAGCACAAAAAACAGAGGCATGCGTACAAAAAAAAAGTTAGAAAAAGGGGTCTTTCCGGAGGCACTTTGCGTAACCATAGTGGAAGTGCCCCCCCCCCCCACCACCACCCCACCCCCACCACCGAGAAAAAGTAGGAAACCTGTAAAAAATGTCTTTAATGTTATATGGCCTTCATTTTACATTGCCTCTGACTCAAAAGACTATATAGTTGATTTGGAGTGTGAAAAAAAAATTAATATTAATAACTGTGAAATGAGGTATATACGAAGGACAAGGAGGTACAAGTACTACATTCAGAAAACATCAGATCCTCGCCAGCACACACAAATACCTAACGCTTCTACTCAATGTTCCGCTCTAGTCACCACCTAGACCGAGCACACACATCTCGTAAAATCGACCAAACTATAGTCATATTTGACCCAAGATTCTAGTCAAAAGGACCTAGTCAAAAAGAGTTTTGACTAGGTGGCCAAGTATTAAAATAGATTTTTACGCTATTTTCTAGTCAATTTGACTGGGAAAACCGATCCATTTGACCAGAAAACAGGTCATTTTGACCAGAACTTTCATATCTGAACTATATTTTGCTCGATTTTATCCAGATTTTCAAGTCAAATTTGACAAGAAAACAGTGTACATCATATATAATCAGGCATTTTTAAGAGGGATGATTGTCTGAAGCAAGATAGTGCTTATTCACAGAGTAAGTAATAATAATAATAATAAAATGCAGTTATATGGCCGATCTACAGAGAACATAGGGCCTTACAACAAATACTTAACAAATACTTAAAAGATAAAATATAAATACAGCCAAGAGGAAAACTAACAAATTAAGCATTAAGGAAATATGTTTTCAAGAGCCACTTAAAGACACCGGTGGAAGGCCTGATCTAATGTTAATGGTAAGCTTGTTCTAGAGCCTGGGACCAATGATTTTAAAATTAATGATCTGTCACTAAATCTACGCTTGGTACGAGGTACCGTCAGAATTACTGTCCAACACATTATTTATACAAATTTAAACCACCAGCAAGATATGATGGAGCCTGTCCGTGAAGAGACTTCTACACATAAAGGATTTTGTATCTGATACGTTCCTCAACCCTATCGGCAAGGGCCATAGCACATAAGTCAGTGGTTTTTTTTTTTTTTTTTTTTCGGTGGCTTTAGAGATGGCGTCCCAAATGCTTGCAGCTCATTTGGAAAGTCATCTATATGTACAGTGGCGTAAATTTCTTTTTGACATTAGGGGGGATGGGGGTTGATAAAAATTTATGAATGAAACAGGGTTGCTGAAAAGATCCATTACTAGCAAATGTGCGCACGACGCGGCCAAAAAAAAATTGCCATTTAGAAGGTAATTTCGTTAAATGTTATTGTAATTAGAACAACCGTGCGCTGTAATTTACCAGTTTTAAACTATTATGGTAAAATATGAGGTTATTTTTGGTCAAAAACATATGAATGGGCATCAACATTGGGGGGGGGATGATCGTATTGACCGTCCCCCTCATCAAAATATTGGGGGAATGTATCCCCCATCCACCCGGGATTTAGGCCTATGGTCATCTAATAAAAAAGAATACCAGCAAAGACTAGGCATGTTTGACTAATTTAGATGCATTTTTTCATGCTGATTCTTAATATGCCCTGGAAAATTAATGATTTTGACCTTTTTTGAAACAAAAATTGACAAATGTTGATATTTGGGCAACTGGAGTGAAGAGTGATGAAAAGTTGTGACGAGATCTGGTCATGACCGCATGCAAACACCAAATGCGCAGCTTTATTTTGCAAGCGCTGGAACCTTTTGAGATCCATTTTTTTATCCAGTGGCGTGTCATTTTCATTTTGGGGAGGAAGCAGGCAGAGGCAAGAGCATTTCAGGGGGGACACATATTCCACAATGAACCTGTACTTTACCTTGCTTCATGGGGCAAGAGGAAGGGAAAAATTCTGACTGGGGCTGATTGCCCCTTCCCCCGCTGGTTACGTTTGGATCATATCTTTACATTGCCCTTTGTTCTTTGAAATGATGAATTACTCTAAATGCATTACAAGATAATTGTTATGGTTGTAGGTGAATGTTCTCTTAAAAGGCGGGAAAATAAGTTCGTTGAAATAATGTAACAGTTAATTCCCCTGTCGTAAATAATGATGGTTTAAAATTTGCAAATGTAAACAGATAATGAGCTGGTGAAGTGAGTGTAGTCTTTGTCCGAGGGGATATCATTTTCTTCAGAAATGGGGGTATGTGAAAAAGCTGGGTGGGTCCCTTTTTAATAGGGGTCGCAACAAAATTTGAGTATTCTTGTAAAAACCTGCCATTTTGATGGGTCTAAAAAGAAATTGTTTAATTGCTGTTAAAACCCAACCCACTTTAAAAAGCACTTAAATAAATACTGTAGACACTAAAACAAGTTTTCTGACAGTTTTCTTACATTTACTATTAACTTTGGTAAACATGAAATGATAATTACCTGAATTATGATCAAAACACATTATTTTTCTCTGGAACTGATGAAAACATATGATTCTTCTTTGGAAACTCAAAGCTCCTCACATAAAGGACAATATTTGGAGCAGAAAAAGTAAACAAATTCTTAACGCTATAATAAGTTAATATTTGCTTCCTTTTTCAAGCGATTTCTTTCATTTTTTTCAGAGTGTAAAAAATGAGTATTACGATTAGGTCAGAAAAATTACGGTTGAATGAACATGTCGAGTTCAGGGTCAGCAGTATTTCATGCACAATTTTTTTTTGGTACACCCTGTAGAAAGAGCATACCTTCAAATACTTTTTTCTAAGGGATCTAAATTGTCCATAAGATATTTAAATTTTTAGGACAGGTTTTATGCAAAACATTGGCCACGTTCCTCAGCGTAAAAAGCTGGAAAGCGTTTACATCGTAACATCTTCAAAAATGGCGATCGATTGAACGGTAATTTTAAGATCGCTGATCATATCGAGAGCATTATGAAGTGAACCACTTGTAAATTAAAAATTGTTTCTATTAAAAATTTGCATAAGAAAATTTGTTTTGGAAAGTGAATATTGCAGTGGTTCCGCATGAAGCGCGGTAGGGGGGCCCACCCCCACCCACCCCTGCGCCGCTTGAACTCTTCATAAACACTTTATATGTGATTAATTCAAACAAAACCTAACCCATCAACTAGATTTTAAGTCTGTTGATTATACCTAGAATTATAAAGTGAACCACTTGTAAATTTAAAATTGCTTCCATCAAATTTGCATAAGAAAATGTGTTTTGGAAAGTGAACATTGCAGGGGTTCTGTGCTTCGCGCGGGCGGGGGATACCCCCTCCCATACCCAACCCACGCAGCTTAAGAACTCTCTTTGAGCACTTTACAAGTAATTCAAATAAAACCTAATCAATCAACTATATTTTTCTTTTTAATACCCCCCGTTTATAAGGTGAAACACTTACAAATTTTCTAATTGTGTATTGGAAAGCGATCATTGCAGGAGTTCCGCGCTTCACGCGGGAGGTTTATTTTTAACATTTCCCCATCAACTACATTTGAAAAAGCATGCCGTGATAAAAATGCAGAGCTTCTGCACGAAGGAGGGGGATCCCCTCCCGCACCCACCCTGGCGCCTTGTCTGCTACGCAGCTATCCCATCTCATCTTGACCTCTCTCTTGGCACCCTCCTCCAGTCAGGGGCTGGATCCGCCCCTGCACACCCGCCAGCAAAGAATTACCATAGTCCAGTCAAGAAAGGATCAATGATCTCACTGCAAGTGCACAAGTGGAACAGTCAATATAACAACGGATTCTATTAAGATTACGCAGATGGAAATTACACTTTTGCATAAGGAGCTAACATGATCTTTCATAGTTAATTGACTATCAAACATAATACCCAAATTTTTTATAGAGACAGACAGAGTTATCACAGATCCACCGATTTTTAAACTGAGGCCAGATATAGCATTTGAATGCCTGGGAGACGAAACCAGGAATAACTTGGTCTTGGAGTCATTAAGCTTTAACTTATTAACAAGCATCCATGATCCAAGATGGTGGATGCAGCCTCACAACATTCACCCTGGGCGGTCCCGCTTCCACGTTCACCATAGATATGTCTATAGACAGCCAGAGAAGCCCACTGGGAAGGCTGGCGATTGGCAGTGTCTTGGACTCCAGCCATTGCGAAGCATCGCATCAACCTTCTGGGGCTGTGGGCGGTCCGCCTGGCATTATGGCTCCTACTTCTCACAGACAAGGACCAGATGATCGCCCTATTCTGCAACAACCTCACGGTGGTGACTTAAATAATCAAGCAGGGAGGTACCCGCAGCCTGACAATCTGATATGGTGCCAGCGCCACAGGATCGAACGCCAGGCAGTCCATCTCCCGGGAGCAGGCAACATTCTAGCGGGTACCCTGTTGAGAAGGGGAACAACCATCCATGCCCTGACCAATGTCAGGGGCTTGTTGATGGAATGTCACCTCAACTCAACAGTGTGCAAGGTGGTCTTCAACAGACTCCAGTGGCCTCTAATTGACCTTTTTGCAGAGGCCGGAACAACCAGCTCCCGGCATACAGTTCCGGGGGACCGGACTAGATGCCGTTCGCCATGGATGCAATGATGATCAGCTGGAACAGGATCTCGGCATATGCGTTCCCCCGATAGCGATGATACTGTGGTTAGCCAAACTGATGATGGCGCAAACAAAACTGTGGTTACGGCTTGTTGGCCTGATCGCCAGCCTCACAACAGTCCTTCCCCAATGCCCCTACGTATATGAGATACATACAGCTTCACGTTCTATCCAAGTTCAGCCACAAGAGACACAATGACTATCAGCTGGGACAGGATCTCGTCATATGCGTTCCCCCGATAGCGATGATACCCAGGGTGCTGCAGAAGCTCTCGAGATCCAGCGGGTGCAACATGCTTCAAATAGCCCACACTGGCCCAGACAGATGTGGTTCTCGAAAGTACTTCCTCTTACAGTGGCAGAACCGTTTTACCTCCCGATTAGGAGAGACCTCTTGATGAACCCGGACAAGACCCAATACAAGTTCCTCTAGCGACAATTCAGACCCTTCACCTGACTGTATGGCGACTTTCATCAGATCCTACACGGCAGCAGGCCTTTCTGATGAGGCTGCTGCCCTGGCAGGAAAGGCAAGGCATCCTTCAACAAGAAAGACTTACAATGTCTGCATCAGGAAGTAACATGCATGGTGCCAAGACAACAAAAGTCAATCTTAAATAAGGCCTCTTAGCAGAGTTCCTCACATGGGTTTTCCAGCAACAAGGGGCCAGCGCACGCTCCTTGAGAGCCTGCCGCACTGCCGCAGCTTCAGTCCATCATGGCTTCTCAGGGGGATCTACCGTGTCTGAATCACTTGTCCTGAATGACCCCTTGAAGGGCATGTTTCCTCCCAGGAAGTCGCTTGTCCCAGCATGGGACTTGAGCAGAGCCCTGCGCCTCCAAGCTGAGCCCGCATTCGAACCTCTGGATCAAGCTAACATGGAAGACCTTAATTACCAGGAAGATGGCATTCCTAATCATGATTATTCTATTTGTTAGAGCATTTTTTCCTATCATTTTGAAAAAGTGCACTCTATCATTGAAAACTGTGAATTTGACATGAAGCTGAAAACAATTCCTTATGATTATATTATCAAAGTCGACATTTGAATCACACTCAACATATTTTTGAAGCACTTTATACATGACTACTTTATTCTTTAGAGGTTTCTTTATCATTTTGGCTGCCAAATTGAAAAAAACGCCCTCAATTGATGAAAACCTCATTGAGAATTTGGTATTAGGTTGAAAACAACTCAATATGGGTTAATCAATAAGGTCCACATTGAAATCCAGACTTAAGCATTTTTTTTCTAAAGTACTTTGTACATGACTATTTCATTTTTAAAGCTTTTTTACCATTTGGGTGGCCATTTTGAAAAAGTGCCCTCAATCGATAAAAATCGTCACTGAAAATTAGACAAGTTGAAATCAACTCCTTATGGGTTCAATAACAAGGTCCATGTAAAATATCAGACTTGGCAAAACTTCTGAAGTAGTTGACATGTGCCCCCTGACTAAAGTTTTGGTACCATTGCACGTCAAAATTTTGTTTTAAATTGAATATACAGTGTTTGTCGAATTGTACTCTGTATCACTGAGTATACGGGGCAGTAATACGGCCAGCCGTACAAAGGCCAATTGTATTTTCCTTCTTGTTTCACGCACATTTTGATATTGCCACACAATTTCATTCCTAATTTCCCTTGTCATTTCCAAGAATAGTGTTTTGCCCGTGCAAGGAGTTAAATCCGAGCTACTCTTTGTGATTTTCCATTTGGTTTGCTTTGTTACACATTTTTCAACCGGAAAACAGGTAAAATAGACAAACTCAAGACTAACAAAAAAAAAAAATACCGACCCAAAATTTTCGGGATTTTGGGTCGGTCGCGGAGGGCAACACAACAATTTTTTTGGGGGGGGGCCTTATAATAAACTATAATAAACTTAAATAACTTGTCAACAAACACACACAACTTTTCTATTTCATTTTATTCGGCATTTTGAACACGATCTAAAAATACGAAGAAAGTGTTATGCATAATGCGCATCACATGTATAGGCCTACATTGGCTCATCCACGCCAGTCACTTAAAAAGATAATAAAATGGATGCAAAAAGGGACTAAGGCATCTACAGTGTGAGTCAATAAAAACCCTACATTCAGGAAATTTTTTCTTTAAAGGTTAAACGTTATTTTTGCTTGATTGTTTGCTTTGGTTGTTTACAGGGATAAACAGGCTATCAGAAGATTTTTATTTGGTGTCTTTCGGACTTTGGGATCAGAAACTATGTCAATTTTGCGGAGAGACCTAAAAATTCTGTTTGGCCGATTTAAGCCATACAATGCGGAGAGACTGACTGACACCGATATACCATAACACATTATAGCAAATGCAATTCACACATGCAATTTTAGATGGAATTGATTTCTTCTCGACAAAAACATATCAGTTTGAATAAAACGGTCTATTGTGTAACATAATTATAAGTGAAATATCTTCAACAAATTAAATTATCATTATTCAATCATAGAGAGTCAGTTATTGAAAATCACTCCATATCAATGTCGCAGTTCATGAAAATAATGAAACTGCTCAGAGATTTTTGTTTTACATCTCATAAGGTGATACTGTATACTGTATTTGCACAAATACAGTACTCAGCGTCCATAAATTGCGAGCAGAACTAAAGCTGAAGTTTTCTGTAAATACATTGGAATTAAAACTTAAAATTCAATATTGCAGTGGGTTTTTTTTTTCAAGCGGAATACAAAACCTTCTATGGTTTCACTTTGGCTCCCAAGTTTTGTTGTAGGTTAAAATCATGAAATCTTGCTACCGAAGTAAACTGTGGTCTTAAACCAGCTATCTTGACTTTCTTATTTGGGAAATTGAACATATTTTCACTCAGCATTTTCTTTTGTAATCTTCGGGGTATAATTTTTATAATCCTTCAATTATTCTCCCACCTTCTATTGTTTTACAATAATTTGGTGTTGAATGTTTTTACTCAAATCACTGCTGAAGACCATGTTACTCTATGTAAGCGATTCATCTTTGTTTGGCTCAAAATCGGCCAAACAGGATTTTTCAGTCTCTCAGCAAAATAGGAATAACTTCTTCCTCCAAAGTCCAAATGACACCAAATAAACATTTTCTGAAAGCCTGTTTATCCCTCTTTATAACCAATGCAAACATTTGAGCAAAAATAATTCTTAACTATTTTAATTATTTTTTATTCTGAATGTAGGGTTTTTATTGACTCACACTGTATATTAAGAATGGACACACATCTGTTGTGTAAATAGACGCCGATCTGTATAGAAGTCTTTGAATGTTACAAAATTACTTAATATGAAACTGAACAGCATTGAGGTGATCGAATTTATGATTTCACCCAAATCAACTGACCATAATTAACTAAATGGTACCATTTTCGTAGCACATCCATTTCCTACGTCCATTCGGGAAGTTCATTAGGCATTTTTTTGCGTCCATTCAGCTATTTCTGACGTCCATTCCAGTGTCCATTCAGCCATTTCTGATGTCTGTTTATACAATGGACGTGTCCATTCCCTATGTCCATTACGTGGTTTTGGGTAAACCTGTTAACAACACAGTTAAAACATTTTAAGAAAGGATCTGTTACACTGTAACATTGTTAATATGAAAAATTAAAGCCATTTGAGGATTCATACTGTTACACTGCATAAAACTTGAACAATATTGCAACTTTGCATAGAAAAAAATTTGCAGAAAGGCAATTTTGTTAGAATCTCATTCCAAAAATATGATATGTATTTTCACAGTTATATTGAGCATTACTGGGCGGAGATTTCATTTTGCAAATACTGCTGTGATTATAGGGTACAAATCATGGCCTGTGTAAGCAGTATGTTTTGATTTCAGGCCAAATGGGCCAAAGTCCATGTTTTCATGGGCCATGTTTTGTACATGCCCGTGATTATATTTAGATTGTGGAAATTCCAGTCTAATGTGATCAGGCGAGCATCAGCTAGCCAATCACAATCAGGGCATATGGATGTAAGCTTGGAAAATCCCAGAGATGCTTTTTTATGCATCATTAATTTTGACTACAGTATCTAGTTGTTCCTCAACTCTCAGAGAAACCACTGCCAAATAGGTAGCTATGCCAGAGACTTTAACCGTGTTTCATAAATACGCCAAGTCACTCTTATAATGATTGAATAGCTCCTGCTAGTTCAACATTATAAATTTTCAGAAAGATCACTTTCAAGAAGTGCCAGTGATATCAGATTATATGCAGCCCAGCTTTGCACCAGCCATTAAAAACTGCACAGAATCTGGATCCTAGTTAGTAGACAAAAGATCCTGATGTGGCCATTGTGCCTTACCATGCACTGAGTTTTTTGTAGGTAAGTGTTGATATTTACAGTGGTGTAACCAGCTTTTTTCAGGGGGTCAAGGGGGGAACATATATTTCCAGGGGGCAAGCATATATTAAAATTTGTTAGTATAGTATATGCCTATCTTGTTTTCACTGTAAATTGGCACATGTGCAGAAATTCAATAATTTTGGCGGGAGGGGGGCAATATTCCTCACAAGGGGGAAGCTGCCCCCTGTCCCCATTTGGTTATGCCACTGGATATTCAAAAAGTATAAAATGTAAAAGTGAAACTATGTATTACTTTAGATTGCAATCAAAAGTTGCTTGGTCATTTGCTCTTGCTTACAGGTATTAAAAAATAATAAGAGTGTTGGCCTGATGAACCAAAGAAGGTGGTTGGACATTTCACATTTTGATGCAAACTTTAGCATTTTGGGCACGTATAGAATTTTTTTTATAAATGTGCCCTATATATTTTCCATGCAAAAGCTTGCAAAAAAAAAGTTATACACATGAATTAATGTACTCCAAAAAGTGATGGATAGGGCCATGGCCTAATCGCTAATAGCCTCATCCCAAGAACCCCAGATTTTACTGTAAGTGGTCTTAATTTTAGTATCAAAAGGAAGCTACTATTTTTCTCATTTACCCTAGCTGTGAAATTTTGAGCTAAGGGATGTTTGGTTTGGAAGTTATGAGCAAAATTGTACTCCATTGTGGTTGACCAATATTAATTTCACACAATACCCTATGGGCTTACAATATCGCGTTTACAGTTCTCACATCAAAACTGATTGAAATATCGGTGCGAAATTTTACAGATGGGGTGGGTTTTGGGGTGACGGCAATTCTATACAAGATGAAAACTTTATATATAAATCGGGCCATCACGCTTTAAATATTTGGATA
>JAMKCH010039063.1:0-15719 GCA_023653785.1 Ophioderma brevispina
GGGTGTCTCGGGGAGTGGGTGGGGTGTTTTTGGGAGGGTAGGGTGTCTCAAGGAGAGGCGGGTGTCTCGAGGAGGGGGAGGGGTGTCTCGAGGAGGGGTAGTGGTGGCTGTCAATGAGGGGAGGAGTGGGGGGCGAGGGACGGGTGGTTCATATTGTGACTTTCATAACTTGTAGTTTTCATTTATCACATTTTGGTGAACTTCGACATTCGGCGGCGGCATATTTTACGCATCGCGTAAATCCGAGTCACCTTGCTTGTACTTAGTATATGGAATCTAAGATGCTAGATCACCATCATATTTGCAAAGGAGTGATGGGTATTTCTGACAAAAAATAGTTTGTACCATCTGCTCAGAAATAAATAACAAAAATATACACCTTAGACTTCTCTGTTAGCAGAAAGAAAAGCAACATTGTTGCTAACAGACCTGAATAGGAAATAAATTGACCAATTGAAAAATAATTTGAAGACCCCATTACCAACGCACCCACGCTTCAAAAAAGAATTGATCATCCATCACCATAATTTGGCATAGTTATACATTTCATATTTACCTGTTATGACATGCCATCTGAATGCCTTCAGTTTGGATGTACTTTCAGTCTGAATTGTAAATTTGCAACTCAATTGAGGACTTAGTTGGGGACTTCCTCAGGGTGTTGAGAAGGTCTTTGGATGCCAATGCCTGATGGGTTGGTTTGCAGGTTTCTGCTGTGATTTGATCCATTTCTCAGAAATATAACAGCTTTTAGAAAAGGAGGATGTTGTAGTAAAATATTCATTTGTATGGTAAGGGTAAGGATAAACATATGCTTGGAAAACAAATTGAATACCAGGTGTTTTAGCACCACTACTTGTTATCCCAACTTGATACAAATATAAGTAAAAGTCTTGACGTCCTCAAGGAGCTCATATTATTTAAAGAGTTGACAATGTTGTGAGTAAATTTTGGCACAGCTATGGTAGAACGCACCAATATTGAGCCAATCCTTGATATTTTCCAAGTTGCTGCTTTTGTTTTCACTACTTTTGATCTCAGTTCACAAGTTTTGATGACATTGAGTCAATTTTATTACCAAGGCACGCTTATCAATCACTCCATGTACTCATATTGACTTTGGGGTCACATTATTCAACCCTCTACCACCATGGGCTTGTTTTACAGTCCGATCTTTTGCTATGTCTTTCTGCCCAACACCTGTGGCCTCCTCTCACTTGTACTTGTCCACCATTTCAAATCCACCAATTGTACATTGCAGACCTTGATCAGACAAACAGAAGTGAGGTTGTGAGCGAAGTTTGGAGATTTTGCATACATGTCTTTTGTAAGTCTGGTTAGATGTGCAGACGAAGTAAAATATGTTTATTTTTCATTGTTTGGTGGATTGGAGTCAAGATATGTGTTATAATCTGTGATACCCAAAACGAATTGTTATTACTGATGAGAAATACTTGTTCCAAGATGTTCTCTGTATGCTTTTTTCCATTTGGCAAAACTGTGCTACATGCAAAGTCAAATTAAATTTGACTCAACTGATCAAAAAACTTTGTAAGGCGAGATTCCCCATTTCCGTGCCTCAAAGTATTACCATCGGAGAATGCCCCGACGAACATGGCGCACCGCAACATATCTTAGCCGACCGCAATATTTACAGTTTTAAGTCACCAAACCTCACACGGACATTTATAAGTCGCACGGGAGAAATTTTTTATACCAATATCATTATGATCGATCATTAGAGGTTAAAAACCGCTCAGCTAATGTTTTGGGGTGATTGTTTTGGGATCGGAGGTATTGTTTTGGTTCGAGAATTTTCCGAGGGGGGCGTCAGCCCCCCGAGGGAAAATTCCGAAACCAAAACAATACCTCCGATCCAAAACAATCACCCACAAAACATTAGCTGCAGGTTCTTAACCTCATTCATAACTGTTAAATGTACTCACACTTGTATTTCTAGGATTTTCTGCCGAAATTCCCCTACATTCAGTTCAATGCCATCATCTTTTTTTTTGTCAACATATATCTCACCTACACAAAAATGGAAGATCTTCTCGGTACATGTATTTCCCCATCATACTCATATACGGTTGACAACAACTGTGACAATCACAACAAGCGGGCAGCTTTGAATCAATCTGCCCAAGTTTATGCAATCAACACAGGATTTGTTATTCCTGTTACGGGCACCGCTCAGATAAGTTTAACCGGGATTTTTTAAGAAGAAATTGACACGTAAGAAAAGTGTTCTATTCTACTGTGTCCATCGTAATTTTCTGATGTTTAATATCCTATACATATCGTTAGTTCTGGAAAACATATTTGCTGTCCAGATAAGCCAAGTACTGACTATTTTTCCCACTGTAAGATGACGATGTGCATTTTCTTGTGAGTGGACGTACCGTCCACAGACTACACTGTCAGCCATGACCATGGTCACCGATGCCTGAATGAATGCCTCGATAGCATTCAGAATCATGGAATATTTGCAAATTCATTCTGGCCACACAAATACATCAGAAGCAGATCGTCTTCTGCATACAGCGGATATGTGCTTCACGTCGTAGTTTAAAAAGAAGGTGAGTTTGGCTGCGGGTCAACGTGTAGCGATTCATGATCCATGATCATGATCTGATGATGTCGTCGTTGATATTGGGAACTTTTTAGCCTAAATCAGAAATAACCTGTATTGCCGCGCCGTTTTTCAAGCCAAAAGAAAACACCACCATTATTTTTATAATTAGACCTACGTTTGACCTAATTTTATATGGAAACCTAGCCGAGGGTCAACTTCATGACTTTAAACCAACCACTCTGTCAACATGATACTTCCATGACATTGTACCTCCTATCAACCCTGGAATGGTTCACTCGTGTACTCGCGTGATTTTTCCTTTCGCGCTTTTCGGATCCTACTATTTATTCTGTTCAAGAGGGCCTCTTATAATTTTAAACTTTAGGGCCAATTCATAATAACATCATGAGATTTTGTGAATATCGTCTTATTGTCTGGATCACTCTTTCTTTTGTCCTGGGGCCGTATGTGGTCGCCGGCTAACCTTTTAACTCATTTGTAAACAGTTTATGAGCCATCGATAATTGGGTTCGTGTGGAGACTGACAATAGGGCATAGTACCAACATTATAACGGGATTGCAGTGCGTGTGATGTTTAACTTGGTACGTCCACACTGAAGGAAAGGGCAGTGGTTTATTTGAGATACACAGACTCACACGGCACATTTTATAACTCGTGCGCAAGTTAATCGTTTCCCTCCGAGGCAATATCTTCCTCGTGAAACTGGGAATCCCGCCTAACTCAACATCTACATCTACAGGATTACTCAATAACTTGTCGACCGAAATCGATAACTAATCGAGAAAAAGAATGACGCTGACACCGGTCGGCCAAGCACCAGTACAGAAAAATTACAATTTTGTTTCAAGCAGATTTGAATTGAACTCCACAATACTTAAATCAAGGAGAGATGATGGTAATCCGTTCCAATCTAAAAAGTCCATGGATAAAAGCCCTGAATTTAATAATGTTGGTGTTTGCCTTGATGACGCGAAATTATCTGGATGGTATTGGAAAGTAATCGAAACTGGTTGGCGTTGAATATAATCTGCATTGGCACTGCAATTTCCTGGTGATGGATCTTAACATCATTATGAAGCCGTTGTTGTTTTCTACGTTGTTGAAGAGGTGACCATTCGAGTTTATTCATGATGTCTTTGACTGAGCGCTCTGTTTCTTTTGTAGTTTGTTTAGTAACAATCGCGCTGCTCGTCTTTGGATCGCTTCAAGTTGTTGGATATCCGAGTTCGTATGTGGTGATCCAGACAACACTTGCATAGTCCATAATTGGTCTCACTAATGCGAGACCATTTGTTTGCTTCAACAGATCTGGGCCATCTCCAAGATTTCGGCGGATGACAACATGAAAGGGCCCTGTTGGCTGTTGGCTGAGAACTGTTGATATGTTCAGTTCAGTCCATTAAGGTTGAGCGCAATCGACGCCTAGATACGGGTGATGTTTGACTTTTTCCATTGTGTCCCCTGCCATTTTGTAAGCGTGTTCTATTGGGTTCCGTTTGGGTGTGATGCGGAGCAATTTGCACTTTGAGTGTAAAGGACATCTGTGGCCATTCGAGACCAATTTGTAAGGTGTCGCAGGTCCTTATTTGCAGCGATGATGTGTCGTCTTTTGATCTAAGACGCGGTAGAGTAAAATCATATGCAAATAATCTTATATTCGTGTCCCGTTCCAGATGATCAGCTATTTGTTAATATAAAGAGAAACATGAGGACCAAGGACGGGTTCCCTGGGACGCCAGATTTTACATGCAACGGCGTTCACTGTTTTCTTCTTCTCCATCAACGACAACTGCTGAGTCCTAGATGTTAACCATATTCTGGTGCTCGCCCAAAGACCTTGCATTGACCTTGCGCAAGAGTCCACACCAAATTTTTGATGTTTCTAGGCAAGTTTTGACCTACTGATCTTAATCTCGATGATTCAACCTTTGCATCCTTGAGCATTTGAGATAGGGTAGGGGGGGAAAAAGTTAACACAGGGGTAAAATTTTGCTAAATGCTTCATAATGGGTTCAAGGTGTATAGGTCAATGTTCAATCTGGTCCTATGGATTAAAAAAGGTATATTGCTATATCTAGGACATTTACTTTTAGCACATCAAGTCTAAAATGGTTCAAGGTCATCCTGGGGTAAAACAATTTAGAATGCACAGATTCTTTTCAAAATGGGCTCAAATTCTTCCTTCTGTTTTGATATTAAAGTCAAATATTAGGTTTGCCATTTGTTGGACATTGTGGTATAAATAAGGGGGAAAATACTGGAGAAGGGTCCACAGGGTCTATGGGGGTTATTTCATTTTAGTCTCTGTTTAGATACCTTAGCAATGATTGACATGAGGTAAGTGTTTATTTTCTGTTTTAACATTCCCATGACGAACATTTGAAAACCAAATTGCAAACAAAATCGGATCGTTGTAAAAATTTAATCCCATGATGACCTTGAACAAATTTTGGTCCTGTAGTTTAAACACAAAAGGTTGAGGTATAGCAAACTATACCTTGTTTTAACCTTGGGACAATGTAAACACCTCTATACATATTTCAAATCACATGAACATTTACCAAATTTTTACCCCCGTTAAATTACCCCCTTCCCTATCTCACAATGCTCAATGATGCCAAAGTGGGCCATCAATCCAGAATTTGGAATCAGCAGGTCAATGTTGCCTAGAACCATCCAAAACCATTGTGGGGACGCTTGAGCAAAGTCATTGGGTCGAGCACCGTTGGACTACCAGTTGGATATCCAGTTCAAGGTGTACCACGTATGCCAGAATGTTCAAGCTTTATATCAGTCGCTGGGGGGTTACCTGTTAAATGCTTATCTGGAAAAATCTAATATAAGAGTGTCTGTCTGAAGCAATGTGGTCGAGATTTAGGGCAAGATCCGCGAGTGTGCCCAAGTCAAACTCGCATCCTCCAAAATGGATGCAAAAAGGAGATGCAAAATGGATGAAAATTGGATACAGAGATGGGAGATGAAAAAGGGATGTCAAGCAGGCCAAAAGCTTGAAAATGATGTTAAAGGATGACAAATTGTGATATTAACGCGATGCTTGAAACATGAAAACAGGATGCCCAAATGATGTGAACTGGATGTCGAGGATTGCAAAGATTTGAAAAATGGATGCAAACATACAAAAGAGGCAAATGGATGCCAATGTCCTTAAAAAGTGGATGCCAAAGCATGAAAATGGGCTGCTTTCCTGCAGGAAATTAAAAGGAGCAGCGGAGATTGATGTGAGTAAATGATCTGGTTGTCGATGTGGATGCCAAGCATATGTCGAGGATGCCAAGCAGGGAAACTCCAATTAATTAATAGGCAAGGAACATGCATTGGCAGGCGTGTTCAGGTGATAGGTCTTTCAAAAGGATGCCACTATTTGAAACTAGACTGTTCAGTCTTCTTGGAGCCAATATTAATGCCATGTCTACATTTAAATGTGCTCTTCCTTTCAATGATGAATTATCCTTGCGCAGCAGATTATAGATGATTGCTGAGGAGTATTTGTGTTCAGGAGTTTTGGGAAGGTAGGATATATTAGAAAGTTAGCAGGATGCATTTCATATTTAACTATAAAAACTTAAAACAAATGGAGCTGTTTTAATTATGTGCAGTAGTCAAGCTGTCAAAATTTTGCACCAAGGGCATGCATGCAGAGTAAAGAAAGGCCAACCATTTGGCCAAGGTTGGGCAACTAGGTTAATACTTAGTGACTTACTTTTCTGTTTTTATGCAAATATAACCTTGAGATACCCTAGCCTGGTGAATTCACATTGATCTAGCCTAGTCTAGATATTTTTGGAACATGATGCATTTAAACTAAGAGATATATAGAACAAGTTGCTAAAGCATATCCACTACAGGATAGGCCAGTTGCTATGCTAGTCTATAGTAACTCCTATGTTTGAATGGACAGGGCCGATTATGTCAAACTTTGAGCATTAAATTGGCCCTTGGTTATTAGGCCTGGGTTGATTAGGACTATGGGCTCTATAATTACCGTAGCATCAGCATAGCCTAGTGCCACATACATCAACGATTATATATTCTGACCTCAAGTGCTATAACCTTCAATGAAAGTTTGTACTTGTTAGGGAAGTTAACGTGCATGGTACATAATTCTTGAATACAACATTAATAGCAAACAGCATCATTGCATCAAAACGGTTGCTTCATTGACTCTATCCATGGTGACCCTGCTGGAACATGCAACGATCATGTAATGTAGGCCCAAATCATGATTTTCAGCCATCTGATGCGGACCATCATGCCTGAGCTCATTTCTTCCACATATACTGATTTGACAAAAAGAAGCAAAATAGAATACTGTTAAAATCTGGGGTTCTGGGGGACGAGGCTCTTAGTATGGGGTCATGACCATGCAGAGATCCTAAATAATTCAGGATGGAAGGACAATCAATCAATGAAGCGAGCATACTGCGAGAATCATCTATCGTCAGAGTAAGACGTATGTAACATTGGAATTAGGTGACTTATTGAAATTGCCTTCTGGGTGGCGCTATCCACTATCGAAAGTCTATGGGATTTTGTACACAGAAAACCTGTTCTTTAATTAACAATTATGGCCTCAGCTGTCTATTTAAGTTCCAGCAATCTATTTTTTATAGGCGATCAATCACAGGATGCATCACTCAACTAGCCAAATGTCATCATTTTGAGATGCCCACTAACAGAGGATGCCGCTACAGCTCATTTACATATTTCGGCAAATTGCATCCCACTTTTATCCACTTGGCATCCATTTCTACTCCAGTTTTTATCCATTTCTGCATCCATTTCTCATCCATTTTTCATCCACTTCTCCTCACTTTTCATCCCTTTCTCATACATTTCTCATCCATTTGTCATCCACTTTTCCTCTTTTTGCTTGGCATCCTATAGAAGGTAAAATTTTGCATCCACGGAATCATATTTCTCTTCTGGCATCCTTGTTAGAGAGGGATGCGCTCATTTGCATATTTCGTCATTTTGCATCCACTTTTTATCCTTTTGCATTGACTTTTCATTCCATTTCTCATCCTTTGGCGTATCCGTTAGCATCCAACTTCACATCATTTGGCATTCCATTTTGCATTTCCATTGGCAGCATTTTTGCATCTCTTCAAGCATTTCATTTTGCGATCATTACTGGCATCCAAATGGCATTAAATTTTCAACCCTAATTTTTGCTGGGTGTGATTAAAAGCTGCGATTCACAGGGAATGATTGGAACGAAAACCGTGCTGGAATGAAGACAGATGCAATACTTACAGATGATTCATTATGTGTTTGAAAACAATATGTTCAGTAATTTACATGTGACAGAGTAAGTGAAACCGGTCTGTAATTAGCTTGGGTTACATTTTTTACCTTTTTTTGATATAGCCGTTATGTTTGGTGTCAAACCAGTCTGTGGTAGCTTCCCCGGAATAAGGATTGGCATATCTCTGATATTACAGGTGCGAGTCTTCACTAAGGTCTCTCAAAATTTGAGATGGCACGCCATCTGGCCCACTTGGCTTTTTTAAATTGATGTTTTTTTAGTAATTTTTTACACCATCACATCAATGTCGATGTGTCATTCCATGTTGGATAGGAGTCACCACCTATAGATGGAATATTATTGCTCTCGTCAGTAAATACACTAGAGTATTGGTTACATAAAGCTTCAGCTTTACCCTTGGCATCATGAACTCGGATTGTAATAAAGAGTGTATTCAAACACCTGAACCGTTGTCTTAAGACCTGATGTTAGCTCCAAAACTTCTTTACTCAACATCCAAATGTTGACCACTGTTGCTATCAACAGTTTCGCCGGATATTGGCTACATCCAAGACCCATTAAGTACTCAGTTTTGAAGATGCACTCGCGTTTGTAATTCTTTCTGAGCTTTTTGAACCGGTTGTGGTTTTTCCAATAGTAAACCTATATTTCTTAATGCGTGTAATGCCCTGTTTTTTTCTAATGATCTTTTGATAGAAGAGTCATCCAGGGGCATCCCATTTGTTCCCTAATTGTTTTCCCAGGAACATTATTTTTTCACATATTAATGACATTGATTTAAATCTTCCCAAATTTCATTTGTTGATTTTGAGCCCACGCTTTCATCGTTGACAAAATTTCTAAATGTAACGTGCTTCGATCTTTTTTTGTGATATCCATTTTCTTAAATAGAAATCTGTGCGAGGATGTTTTTTTTGCCTCCCCCTCAAGATTTACACTGTATCGCTCCTGTTCTAACAGAATGGTTCACTCATTCCTGGAGAGACTTGCACATTACCTAACAATATCAGGGTACGTTGTTAAAAGAAGGTCGAGGATGTATCTAACCGAGTTTGGCTCATGAACATTTTGTGATACAATGCATGTTCCTCACCATATCAAGGACATCAGAGTTTTCTGATATCCATATTGAGGATTTTGGGGCTTTAACCTGAGTGATTTTCTAATCAATACTGGAAGGGGGGGGGTGGGAGTTTATATCACCGGCCCAGGATCCATTTGGGAGTGTCAATTTTTCGGCATTAGCTAAGGTTTTTCAAGTTTTTCCTTTAAATGATTAGATTGCTGTCAGTTGGTCTGTAAAAGAGCCTATGAAGAAGCACTTAGACCCAACTATACTAATCTACACCCAATAATTTCACATTCATCATCTAGTACTACTCCTCGTGTGCCTTTTTGTAAAATTTGGTCAGATACCGCAAGAAATACTCCCCCACCTTCAACATTCCGGTCTTTACGGGATATACGGTGCCAGCCGGGAATCCCTTCTCCATTTGTGAATGAAGTTTAATCAATATGTGACTCTTGACTCAAAAATTATATCTGGCTTATGGTCTACAAGCTCGAAAAAGTTGTGTTTCTTTCTGTCGCTTTTCAAGCTTCGACAGTTTACAAGCATAATTTTGATTGACTTAATTTGGATTTGGATTTTTTACTCACGGTACTCCTTTTTACCAGTCATTATCGATTTCGGACTTGATGGGCTGCACTAGGTGATTTCACCTGGGGAGAAAATATGAGACTCATGAGTGGATTCAAGTGTTGAAAAACTGTTTTTTGATAAATTAAGATCAACAATGTACAGTACGTATAAACATTTGGTAGCATTCATCGTGGACACTCCCTGATATACAATTGGCTTGCTACTTGTCGTTTAAAGGAGCACATAACCATCACAATTTGTGTGGACATATTTACCACATTCTTGACACTTGAGAACTTCATGACTATCTTGAATATCAATCACACACCATACATTGTGGGCCAGGGTTACATTGGATGTCGCCTGACAACATCAGAAATAAGGTGAAACATTCTGTTTTGATTAGGTCTTTTTGCAACGTTGTAACCCAGCTAACATACTTTTCTTTGGCAACCTATCGGTGCCAGATAAGACGTTAGACACAGTAGGCTTGCGGGCCGCCACGAACGTTTAACATTGTGATAAATCACACTCAAACTTGTACATTCCTTCACATTCAGAGTTCGACGTGATGACCTAAATAATACACCCATAAATACTCTGCAATAAAAGGGAAGTGTTACATTTTTCTAACGTCCATTTACTTGACTTAATCAGCACAGCTTTAAATTATGAAATTGTCGGGGTTGGGAAAAAAAATCCGCTATTTAAGGCACTGTCAGGTTGGTCTTCATCATCCAAGGATACGTCGTGTTGCAAACGATCAGCTGTTTTTCTGACACAAACCATACCAATTTTGTAAACACAATAATCAGGGAACAAAGATAGATTATTGATCTCCTTCTACCCTCCCATGTAGTCCATGTTTGATTATTGATTGATGTGCTCGTGTACACCAATTACTCTAGTAGCTCATGGTGTTTTTGTATGCAATATATGTCCAGAGCCTACCCTCTTCAGGAATCCTCTAATTGAAGGTCCAGGACCAATGTTTTGTTGTTAACATAATTCCCACTGACTCCGAAAATTCTGAAATGGCCACGTCCCACTTTTTTGGGGGGTCACGCCCCTTGTTGAGCGAAGTACACTGACTGTCTCCTACAGAACCGTGGACCTAGGAGGTTGTGAGACCATCAAAATGTGGCGGAATACCACATTATGGGGGGTCAGTAATACATTTTTATATCCAAAAAGTCAAAGATTTTTACAGAAATATTGTCAAAAACTGATTTCATCATATTGCGCACTAATCAATTATGAATGCATTCGTAAGTTTTTCATACCAAAACAGGAAGGAGTTCACCCATACACCTTGGATTTTGCTCTAACTCTCCTCAGGGCTAATTTTTGTGATTTTAGGCTAAGGGTAGGTTCCCACAAAAGAAAATTCATATTCTTTCCGTTCTCACATGGCAGCCCGTCAAAAATGTTTGACTTTGAGCAAAATTGGGTAATATTAGGTAAAACCGTGCATTTTGTAAGTGCTGTTATAACAGTGTATTTGCTGCCACAACTCAATCGTTATGACATTTGTATTGCCAAAGTTATTGACCATTTGGATTTCAACTGGGATATAATCAATTCCATTTTAATGTTCAGTCCGTACTAGCTAACTCCGAAGAGTAAACTTCCTTTCGTTTTCATGGGGGGGGTGGGTCAAAATGGCCCATCGTAAAGTGAAAATATTAATTGTATTTCCAGTTGTAAGGAACTTAAGTTAATGTTAAGTTAAATCTCTTCACAGCAAATTAAATGCTTTCTGAAGGTCATTTGGGTCTTTAAATGTTCTCACAGCACTAACTGTCATGCTTGAGACCAAAAGAAACAGGCACAAAATGAAAGGCCCCCGAAGGAGGAAGAAGGAAAGGGAGGAACGAGCTGAGCCCCGGTAATGCAATGAAAAAGTCACTAAATAACCTGAACTTAGACGCACGCCGCATTGTGGGAATATCGACTTCTACCGTGTATTTTTTCATGTTGAGGGCCTTGGCAAGTGTAAAAGCTTCTTGGGATCTTTTAAATAATCTACATAACTAACTACATGCCGGTGTGAAAGCAGAATTCCGGCGGGAGCCATAGTCCCGGGGCTCATAGACGATAACGGAAAAAGCGTGAAACAAATGTTCCGTGAAGAGTGAACTGAAATCGATTGCCCTATTGTTCACATTGTTCCCGACTATGAGTACGCCGGACAATAATTACTTTCGCCACCTGTGCCCATGAACAGGCTATAAATTTTCATACCCCTAAAATTTTGGGCCCCCTTTTATGGCTCCAATGCAAAAGAAGTCTCTAAAATTACCCTATTTTTCGCCGCACGCCGCAAGCTCCCCCCCCCCACACACCACACAAAAAACGATAAGGGGAGCCAAAAATGGGAAGGAAAAAAAGAAAAAAAAAACAGCAGAAAAAAAAAGACTGCGGGGGAATAGAAAGGGAATCAGAAGAGAGAAAAAGAGGAACAGCGGTAAGAAGAGAAAGGCCCAAAGGATGCTGAGAGAAAGAGTGTGAAGGGGAAGACGTGAAAAGAAGGGGAAAGAGGGAATTTGTAGCTCTGAAAAACGCTCAAATTTTTAGCTTCTAAAATGGCACAACCCAGGACCTTACGGGACCCCACCCCTCGTACATTATTCATCCCTCATGCAAGTACAAGAAACAGGAAATCTCTTGATTCTTCCCACCCCCCCCACCCCCCCCCCCCCAACGAGTCAGTGTCTGGCAACGACACTGCACACTACGGGCCACATGGTACGGGCAGAGATACCGTAATGTAATTAAAATGTGGCTTGATAATCTTTTGTATAAATTCAAATGTGAAGAAATCTAAAATTAACAAAACAATTTTTCAAAATAATTCTAATATCTTTAAAGGGTGCTTTTAAGATTCAATAAAGTCTCTATTCCTACTACATAGCTCGTCGTCTCAGTTTTCAGTGTGGTAATTTTAGCGACTTTTTCATATGCGGACTAGATACTGGGGGGTGGGCAAATTTCTTTGGGCATGAAATCCTTTGATATTTTGCCTGTTTCATGGTCAAAGCATGCAGTTAGTGCTTTTAGATCATTTAAAGACCCTTCAGCAGCATTTAATAACTCTGCTATTGTCACATAACATGGGATAAAACTATATTATCCACTTTACGATGGTGTCATGTTTTAACCCTCCCCAATGGAAAACGAAAGATAACATTAAAGCTGATTATATCCAGTGTTGAGATCCAAATGGTTCAATATTTCTGCCTGTTCATTCAAACTCGCATAACTATCTATGAACGTTGATTGAGTTTTGGAGCAAATACACTGTTATGACGGCACATGCACAGTTTGTCACCTATATTACCAAAAATTTTTGCTCGAGGTCACAATTTTTTTTACGGCTGCGGCCGTTTGAGACCGGAAAGGAATATGAATTTTTCGTTTTGACCTACCCTTAGTTACCCAAAAATTACCCCTGAGGAGAGTTAGAGCAATGTCCAAGGTCTATGGTGAAGTCCCTTCCTGTTTTTGCAAGAAACCCTTATGAATTCATCATTCCATAAATTGTATATGCCGCTATATGTTGAATAAGTTTTTGACATGTATCTTAAAAACCTTTGACTTTTGGCTATAAAAATGTATTACTGACCCCCCATAATGTGCCATTCCGCACATTTTGAGTGGGCTCTCAACCTTCTAGTCCAACGGTTCTGTTAGATCAGTCAGTAGTACTAATTCTCTCAAAAGGGGCGTGAAACCCCCCAAAAAGGGGCGTGGCTTTTCGCCATTTTCGTCGGCGTCAGTGGAATATGTTCCCAAACCAAAAATATTGTTTCCTGGACCTCAGGGTTTAGGGGTTTCCTGAAGAGTTTAGCTTGGACATAATAATGCATACAAAACCAACCACCACTGAGCTACTAGAGTAAATACAGATAGCAACAAAAAGCGACCCCAAAAACCTTTTTGTAACAAAAAACCCTCTTGCTTTTTTGGCTATTTAGCCCTCTGTCAGAATCCTTTACTTGGTGTTGTATCCTCCCGAAAGATAAACAAGGAAAAGGCCTACCTCAACTTTCTGTTGAATTTCATGCTTTGTCGTGGAAAACCCCGTTGCCAAGGTGGTGAGGAACACGGCCCGGTGCATGCTTGTTTATACTTTCATACGCTGAGCTAGGCGTGCCTGGTGGTACCACACATACTATGTTTGCACCTCCCACCCGCCCTTTTATGTTCAGGGTCAGTGCATGTCGATTTGGCAAAATCACGGAAAAACAGCAAAATTCAGGATTCTGATGGCTCATTTTGAGACACCTTTTAATCACTGATAGTTTTTTTGGAAACAAATGCCCACCCACCATTGGTCAACCTCTACGGAGCCAATATCCATAGTAAAATGATACAAAATACGGACAGGAAGATAGTACGTGTTGGTCCCGGCCAGTACGTTTCATAATCATCTTCTAGGGCGATATCACTGTATGATCATTTTTTGCCACCTCAGCCATCAACACTTTTGTGACTGGCTACTACTGGCAACTTCCGCCTCATTTCAGTACATGGGGAACTCTTCTCAGCCTCTGTCCGTAAGGTGGAGGAAATATCACAAAGGTCAAACACTTTGCCATAACCTTTTTTACATCCTGCTTTTCGAACAAACTGGTTACATGTAGGGTCCTCATCGCCCTACTTTCCCACTCATTCTCAGTACCGGTTGGTGTGCTCTTCTCTAGCTGTCTTAGGTGGGGATATCTAAAATGTCAACAATTGCCTTTAACATAACCCTTTTTCCTATAATAGCCATTTCACCCAAACTTGTAATGTAGGTCTTTCATACACACTACTACCGGGCACATCATTCAGTGCCCTGTGGGCTCCCTGGGCTGTCATAGGGGTGCTTGTCAAAACCAGGTCAACAATTGGATAGGAACAGACTATTTTCCTTACCAGACAGGTCTTCCAACCAAGCGGTTATGACGTAGGCTGTCATGAGGCTTTTACAATACATATTTCATTGTCTTAGGCTTGCTTCTCTAGACCTTTATTTTAGTAAGGTCATAAATGAGGATCCTTTTCTTGGAAGTTTGAGTAAGAATGTTTGAAGATGTCTCTTTCTATAGTTTGAAGGATGCTGAATCTGAATATTTGCATCCAACCACTGGAATTGTAGGGAATATTGTAAAATAAAGGGAAGATTTAGTACACTGATAAATTTGATATCGGTTAAATTGTGTTTAAATCTACACCAATATTTTTTTTTATAAGGAATAAAAAGTATATTTTTGTCTAGGATCTGACCTTTAGTTACGAGGGTATAGCGCTATTAAGGTTCAAGGTCGTCGTGCAGTAAAAATCACCCACTGCTCAGATTTTGTTGAAACTGGTGCCTCATATATGGTGGGTGGCAATTGGTTGCATAATTCGAGGGCAAAATGAAACAAGGGTCTACTTCGTCTATAGGGGTCACCAAAACTTGACCAGAATGTTGTATACCAGAGCCCTCACCCAGAGAGTTAAAATGTTTTTTATGTTTCAATATGACGAGAGTAATCATTGAGACCGGTCTGATTATTTCATCAACTGAACCCGTGACCAGTTGTGTACAAAGGGTGGCAGGTGTTCTAATGGTGTATGACCCAATTGACAACCTCCCCCCCCCCACACACACACACACACACTTCACATCATCAAATTGAGATTTTAGTATCAGAAAAAGTTTGTATTTTTTTATCACCCCTGTGAAAGTTAAGGCAGGTTGTTTTAATGTTATTAACAAAAATACCCCCAAATTGTGCTTGACTGCACTAACTCACACAAACACTGTTGTATGTGTCTATTTGGTACACATCCAAACAGCTTTTACCAATTTAACTCAAAATTTGTTATCAGATGATTTTAGTGAAATGCTTCTATGTGAGGTAGAAATTTGTACAGAAAACATTCGCTTGTTGGTTCTTCTGGTATATTTGTATGAGTGGAATCATATGTGTGTGTATGTGTATGGGGTCTGTGTGTATGTATTTTTGTATTTGTGCATGTGTGTGCGTGTGTGTTTATAAGGATAAGTGTGCTTGTATTATTATTTTGTGTGAATATATGGATGGGTTTATACATAGTATGCATATGTTTCTATTTCTGTATTTGAAATTAAGCTAGTGCAATGTAGGATGTGTGTATGTGTGTCTCTCTGTGTTTGTGTGTTCGTATGGGAGACATTATT
>JAMKCH010039064.1:0-13476 GCA_023653785.1 Ophioderma brevispina
TGGTTTCCTGAACTGGCTTCCCTTGCACACACAATAACAGTGTAACTCCCTCGTCCATTTTTCTCAAATTCCAAACAGTAAGTCCTAATCATATTCCGTCAGAGTTTGTGGAATCTCTCATAAAGCTCCTTGGGACTCGGCATGGTCGGCACTGGACAATACTGTTCTATCCCTAACTCATACATCACTTGCTGAATAGGCCCAATGGTAAAATTTGACCCCTGATCTGCTGAATTGACTTAGGTAGGCCTACACGAAGTGAGCAACTTGGTCAAAGCCTTCACTACAGTTTTTTATCCCTTAATATTTCCTTAAGGTTATGGCTTCAGGAACCTAGTAAGAGGCCACACATGATAGTAGTAGGTACTGATTACCCGACTTGTCCTAGTGAGAGGTCCTACACATCAACTATGACCCTACTAAGGCTCTCCGCATGCCGGTATCGGTTTCAAAGGAGCGGGCGGATTCTGATTAGGCTTGCCCACAACTTGACAAGTATGACAAGACAGCAGTATTCAGAACACCTTTCGAAGTGTATGCCCACCAAATGGTTCAAACCTCAGTGTCTCTTTGACTCCTAAATGTCCTGCCATGGGGACATCATGGCAATGCTGATGACCTCCCTGTGATACACCTTTGGAACAACTACCTGGATGACCACTTTTGCCACTCTCCTTTCCGAAGCATCAGGTGGCCTCCATTTCCTCATCAGAACACCATTGTGTTTGTAAAACCACACAGGAAGCCTCAGACTCCTGCATGGTTAACTGCCTTTGCTAAGATTCTTGAGGTGCAGGATCATTCTCCTGTTTCAAGAAATAACTTGTTATGACTCAAAGGGATCATCATCATCCCCACTATGCAATTGCTCAGGGCCTGACTCTTGTTTTGAGAAACCTATCTCCCCTGAAGAGGGAATTTGACCTGGTTCATCTAATTTTGTCCATTAAGTGTTCCTCTAAAATCTAAATTAGGACAAGTTCTTCCTCCTTCCTCACTATGCTTCAAGCATGGCTTTTTCCTAGCCATACTCCTATACTGCACAGGCAGTGCTAAACTGTACTATTCTTATCCTCACTATCTATTCCTGTGCAGGGATGGTGGGTAACAATTGGTTCCGGATGTAACTTGCCCGCCTGCCAACTCAATCCCTAATAACATTGAAACACCCTTTTTGGACTGGAAGTTCAGGCCTTTACTCCACACTATGACTGTACCGGAGGACACAAATCAGACTTCATTCACCTGTGAAAGATGATCACTAATAATATCCATACCTAATACCTTGATCAAGCATTCTCACCTGTTGCACTAACTTCCTAAAGGGCAATTACCCCTCCAAATTACTGACTGGGCACAACACCTATCACGCATGATCTTTATAGGATTTTGGATCAACTTTGTCACCATCAAGAGACACTGAACCCTCCAAACAAAATGGTCAAGCCCCCCTCCCCCCAGTCTTCCCTAAATTCCAGACTCAAACATCTTCTGTTTAATAGCCTGGGGAACTAACTTTGGTCTAAGGGGACACAGAACCACAACTGTGGGGACTCGTTCATTGGCCATCTGCTTTTCCCATCAACTTCCAACAGCTTCCATAAAAGACATTGAATCCTTGCAATAGGTGCAAGTTACATCGGACTTAAAACCATTCCTGACTTTGGTTTGGCACTCGAAGGACCCTTATTCCCGGACTGGAGGAAAACCTAACTTAACGTTTCTTCTTAGTAGAACAATGACTTTGGAAATGATCTACTTTGGTTTTGGTATGGCCTTTAGGTATTTGAATTAAAACTCTTTTAATTCGTACTTGACTTATTGGGCCCACCTGTACTATTGCTGGAACTCACCTTGTGTGTGAGGGCGTAATCATGCTGCTAGAGTGCTGCATTTTCAAATCTTTGATATCGCGTTCCATCCAAAGGAGTTTTAATGTCGGCATGAATGCACTGTTTGGAAGGTCAATCAACACCAACGTGCTAAGTGATTGAAGTTCTGTCACTTCCTTGGAAGGATGACACCTATCCGCATTGTTCCTGAACTCTAGCCAAAATCGACATGAGTTTTGATCTGCAGTTTTTTCGCACTCCGAAATTGTTGCCTATACGCCTCCAGGCACACTTCATAGGCCTTGACGAAAGACTGCTTACTACTTCATAAATCACCGCACTGCTCAATTGATAGGGACGAGTAGGAATCTCTCTAGCTTCCCCAATAAAAACACAGTCTGAAGCAATGTTGTCCATTGTCTTAGGCCACTTAATACTTTCGGCAATCTTCTCGAAGTCGCAAAAAGTACTTGTCAACTTCTTGTTTCCCTAAATTTTGGAACTAATGTGATGTTTCTGGTGGCATCAAAACCTGAGTGTGAGGAGGAGCCTGATTCCTTTTCTAACTTTTCTTGTTTCCTACTTTTGGTTTGGCTTCGTTTCTGCCAACTTCATATTCTTTTCCCTCCTTTTTGTAACTGTCTGCCTTTTTCTTTCTGTTTCTTTATGCTGTCCGCTTTTTCTTTTTGTTCCATTTTGCAATTGGGCATCTATTCCTGTTTGTTTTTCAGAGCTTTTTCTATTCAAGTTTCTTCCTTCCTCTATTGTAATTTGTCTTGCCTTTCCCTTTCCTTTTGTCTTGTCTTTTTTCTCTTGCATTTCTAATTTGTGATTTGCCATTTCTACATTGCATTGCATTTCCCTCTGTTTCATTTTCAAAGAGCACTATCTTACTCCTCCTTAATTGCCATCTGTTTTTCCCAACACCCTTCATCTATTTATATACTCCTCAATACAGACTGGTTATTAACTGGTTTTTAATTAACTGTTTTCCCATGGATCCTAACTCCATCCCATAATACTTGGCCAAATCCCATTAAGTCCGGCTTTTTGAGCACATCAACTTCTTCTCCCACGTAACATTCTTGTAATAACTCCTCTGCGTAACGCCAGCGTGATGAACACTTTCTGTCCCACAAATAACAATATATAGAGCACCGATACTCAAAAGTTAAAACACACATCAGAATTTGTTCCATCTTTTTAAAACTGTATTTTTTACAGTGTTTTTCCCGGACTCGAGCCCCCAATTTTGTTACGGTCACCTTGACCAAGGCCAAAACCACCTCAAAACTACAGATTCCAACTCAGGAACAACTAGACAATACACTGTGAAACTTGATTACAAATTCTAGAACAAAGTATTTATTTTTTAAAATTGTGTGTTTTAACTTCAATCTCATTCAAACAATCATTAAGGTATCAATATCAAAGATCATCTAATCTAAGTTTTAATAATGAACTCTGAAACTTACTACCTGGTGGGTTCCGCGACTCGGGCTGCAGCAAGATTACTATAAGATGCCGAAACTTGCAAAGAGTCCTGGCGAATATTCCAGCGCCAAAACTCCAATTTCCCACTAGTGGGACGCGTGACGACTTGTCCTTACTGAAAAAACCAGCTCATAATGACTCCGAAGACTCGGAGGTCGAACAAATATAAAGTCCAAAATTGGCTGTAGCTTTTTTATCCTTGGATAACTCGAGGCCACTGAATACAAACCCGAACCCGGCTACACAATCTGAGACGAACTGTTGGATCTTAAAACTACTATAACAAGGTCCACTATATGTGAGATTAGTACTAGACTGTATTACTGTCACTGTCAACCTTGAATCAACTAAGTGTGACTATACTCTGCTAATAACTGGAGTAAGATGTTAAGAAACTCGCTTCATCTTCTCTCACCAGGGCTTTATATATCCTCTCAAACAATTCTAGAAGGATCTAGTCCCTTCTATATGAGTCATGTGGCTAAATATAGTCCCATTACATCATAATTCTGGAATACCTCTTATCATTCCACAGTACTGCAAGATTTGGGTCTCATAGCAGCTACCCCCTGACGCGTAATTATAAAGCAGTGCGCCACCTATGGACAGACACATATCACCTTGAGTTAGGCTAGTCTGATCTCCTAGTCTCATGTAACCTCCAGAACATTCTTATTCTCCCGCGGTTTTTCCTTGAATTCTAATTGGCTACATCACCACCAGTTATGCACACAAACCAGGTATAATTTATATTATATTACTTAGACTAATTTGTATATTTTATGTGCTAATTTATGCACTTAATCTTACTCAAAGTGAAATAAAATCATTGATAATTTTTGGGGCCTGTAACATAACATATTATAGTCTGAAATCATGTACCCACTGTCTTAAAGGCGACTCAGAGATTTCCTGCGGAAGGGCCCCTCAATTTCCAAAAAAATTGTGTTTTTGACATGTACATAATCTTGTCCATATACTAATCAGTGTGACATTGCTAAGCTTAAATCGAATTCTTACATATAGCAAATCACAACTTGTTATTAAATTCCTGATCCGGAATATTTGTTATAACAACAGTATCCGATGGGACGTACTACTACACATAAATGTTTACTGCATCAAAACAAAATCAGATTCATCTCAAGTCTGGATGTTTGCATTTTAGGTTACTGTCTTTAGTTCTATTTACTATTTTTCATTATTACAACAAAAATAATATTCCGAATCTCTGATCAAGACTTTAAGTTGCAATCTTTTTTTATAAACACAGTCATGCTATAAAACATAAGGCGAGTGAGTCATTGATTCTAACCTTGGCTATACACATACACACAACATAAGCAAATTTAAAACCCTCCCTGGTGAGGGGCTTCTCCAGATTTTGTTCAGAGGTGTGCAGCTGATGACTCAAAAGAACCTGTGCCCATTTGTCTAGGGTCAATTTTGGTAAAAAAAGGTACCCATTTTCTTGAGGATTTGCTTGAAATACCTATCCATATTTCAAATTTTTCTAGGTTTCAGACACAAGCCCCAGATGTTGTGGCTTAGCCCTGTTTTGAGCTTCAATTCCCACTGTGATTTGGTTTTTGGTTTTTTGCATGATACGTTCAACATGCTAACCGTGACCTAGCTGAGTTTGATTTTTACTTTTATGTGGTTCTTATTTTGTTATTTAATATTAACTTCCCTATGCCTCCTTTCTACATATCAACAGCAGTAGATAGCTTCACTCCTATGTGACTGCAACTGAGTGGGCATACACTAATATTTTTTCTCTTTTCTCTCCCCCAAAATTAAGGAAATCATTACTTGACATGAGAAGGGCCTACATTTTGGAAGATTTGGCAATGCAATGCACCCAGGCCAATTCACCTCCACTTTCTTGGAATAAATTCAGATAAGCATGATACAACAAGTGAACAGACCCCAGGTGTAGGGAATTCTGAGTTTACATATGACAATATGTATGGATGTGTCCTCCATGCTTTTCATTTTATCAATCTTTAAAATTAGGCTTAGAGCCTAACATGTCTCTGTGCCAAATAACTTTCGAAGTATGATTGTGTTACAAAACTATTTAATACATCGAAATTGCTGTAAATTTGAAGGATGCCTTTGTAACACGAAACTGTGCAGTGTTTGCATTTAAAACCATTAGGTTCCCGGCAGAAGTTCCCTTTGGTGTGTGGTACTCTACATCTAGGCACTGTTCCCCATGAACCATACCATTGTTGTAAGTAAGTTTCAAGTTGCTGCTCACTTGACATGCAGTTTGTTTACAAACGAAAGTAAAAACGTTCACTAAGATGAGGACATTGTGTTGTTGCCACAGATGATACGCAGGAAGGCACATGCACATTTTTCTTTTCCACTCTGAAGTGGGTTTCCATGTCATATTTTATTTGGGTCTAAGGCATACCATCACTTACATTATATAGTCATTTACTCTTGCTTAAACCCCGAATTTCTCAAAAAAAACTTGCAAGGGGTGGGTCACAGGCGAAGATTTCCTCATTGTTTTCAATATTGCCAGAAACTAGGAGTATCACCTAATTTAGTCAACAGGCTAAAGAAACCATATAATGAATTAAAATTGCTGCCAATTATACAATGCATAGGTGCCCACATTCAAGTACAAATCCATACAAAATTCCTATATCTTTCCCTATAATTTTCTTGTTGCTCCCTATATATCCCATATTCGTGTTATTTGTCTATATTTAGCCTATAATTTGCCAAGGGTTCACTGTTAGCCCTGGAGCGATAGTTTTCGTTTCAATCACACACACACACACATTACTTAACCACATACAATTCTAGGAGTGGCAATTCTAGGAGTTCTAAAACACCTATTACATACAAAACGAGGAGTTTTCACACACACACACACTTCTTAACGGAATACACTTCGTAAACGAACTCTTTTTTGTTACTTATTTTACTCATATTTCCCTCATTCTTCAAGCCCTGCCCTCTTTACGGGACTATATATTGTCTGCGGCGCAATGTACGTAGATAAGAAAAATATTAGTTCACACCGTAAAACACAATTCACACAGTAAAAAATTTCCTTTCGTCACGCCCCCTTCCCTCTTTATGGGCTATCGGTCTGCGACGCAAGACAGGTAGATAAGAAAAAACATTAGTTCACACAGTAAAACACAATTCACACAGTAAAAATATAGTGCACCACGTTGAACTAAAGAGAAAATGCTTATGTTTTTAAAAGATTTAATGAGTACAGATTTGAAGCTAAATGTTGATAATCTTGTTTTGGATGATTTTAGAAACATCTTTGGCCAAGTAACTTTTTGTTCTTCCTGCGTTCCTTTTAATTTTGAGGGTGTAAAACTACCCATGATAAATATGGTATCACAGTTGCATGTTGGCAGAGAGTTACTGGAGACTGTAGAGTCTGTCCTTCACGGTTTCTTTTCGGCTTGATAACAACACAGTATCTTAGTCTCGCATAGTCTTGTATCAAGCATTACCTTGAATTTAAAAGAAATGTACAAGTATATATGGATTGGATTGTTTTAACCCAGCAAAACAGGGTTAAATCACGCTGAGTATATGTATAGATGTGCAGGTCTAAATTTATTGGCCAACAAAGTTTCTTACAAGTACCCCAAACAGACATCGACAGTGAAGGCCCTATTTGCATATTCTTAGTATTTGCAGGTGAACATGTTAGTTAACACATGAACGTAAATTATGAGTACCTTTTATATTATCTCGACAATCAAAAACATAGTTCTTGTCATCTTATGTGACAGGTATGTGGAATATGGCCAAATATACCCAATATGGATTTTGTAGCTAATGGCGTACCCTAATTGCATATTAGGTCATCATGAAGAATCTGGCATTTTAAAAATGGTTCAATCTTGATCTTTGAACACTCAACACATAGGTCCAGTCATCTTCTTTGGTCATTATCAAACAGTATTGGTTGAGCTATTTTTTGGGAAATTGTATTTTTAGCTATGGCGACCCTAATTTGATTTACTAATCATGGGGCATCTGGGTAATTTAAATATTGGTTCCATCTTGATCTTTGGACCCTCGAAACATAGGTGCAGTCACATAATTTGTTCATTTATCACAGTATTTGGCGGGAGATATATCGAAAATTGCATTTTCTGTAATGCGATACTAATTTGCATAAAAGGTGCATAAAAATGATTACGTGGGACACTTTTTGATTTTTTTAACATAGCTTATCGTTTTAGCTTTTTCTGACATTGATTAGAAGTTTGTTTCAGGGGGGTGCACGAACAACCCTTATACCCACTAGACTAAAGTGTTGATTTTCAATTAATGGAAAGATTTAGTTGGAAATTGTACACACATTGGACTTCAAATGATCACTTAAGTTTCTCCTTCCTTTATATTATTTTTTCACAGCCAGGAAAAGCAGCCCTAAAATGGAGGAAAAATCTCCTGAGGGTCAACCACTAGCACTGCTTCGTTTTCAGAGTGGTCCGAAAGCAGAAAACCTGGCCCCATCTGCAGGGGAAAGGGGAATTCTGCAGTTGCAGGTAAGGTCCTCCAAGTTGCAATTCCAGTTGTATACTTCTTGTAAGGGTATTTAATTGCAGCTTTTGAAAGAGGTAGTCAGCCCTAAGGTGGCATTTTGGATATATTTTATTCTTTCCCTGAAAGTGAAAAAAATCCATGTTACTAGCTGATGGAGTCCCCAGCCAGTAAATGGGAGGTCTCATGTGGGGTCAGTAGCCAGGTCCATTGAAATTTTTTTCTCAGTTCTTGGCAATCTTAAGGGAAAAAATCAAATATATCCAAACCATGCACCTCCAGAACTAAGGTCGTGTTTCCCACTATAAACATGTGCTCGGACCTAGGTCTGAGTCCACATAGAAGTGGGCTCGGCCCACATGATTTCGCGTTCTCGCTGTCGCGATATAGTACCCCATCCGTGCCAAACGCCGATGTAGTATCGGGCCCAACTTACCCGATGTTGTTCCTTACATCCCGTCCTTGATAGTTTATTTTGCAAAAAAAATTATCTGCTCTGTTCCTCCTGTTGATACTTGAATGGAAACAAATATGATTCTCTGATGAAATGTTGATGTAAAACATCTTTATTGTCGAACAAGAACATCGTCCTACTAGGCTATCATTTTCTGATCATTTTGATAAATCGGTGTGATGCGCGTGACGTTCCATTTTTCAGATTCTCGTACCCTGAAATCTCATTGTTTACGCGTTATGGATGTCCGTCAGCCCGCTGCTGTTTTCAACCGCTGCTCTTACGCTAACAGATCTCCTCAAGTATCGTGTTTTTATATTAATGAAATATATGATACAAATAGAGAAACTAATCAGGAAGAAATGTGTAGATGTTTCAGGGTATACAGTGTGAGTCAATAAAAACCCTACATTCAGGAAAGAATTTTTCTTCAAAGGTTAAACATTATTTTTGCTTGATTCTTTGCTTTGGTTGTTTACAGGGATACACATGCTTCAAAGAATTTTTTTTCGTGTCCTTTTCGGACTTTAGGTTCAGAAACTATGGCAATTTTGCGGAGAGACCTAAAAATTCCGTTTGGCCGATTTTAGCCATTACAATGTACGGAAAATACTGACACAGACGTATATACCATAACAATTTATAGAGAGACATTCACACATGCAATTTCAGATTCTTTTTGATTTCTTCTCGACAAAAACATATCAGTTTGAATAAATTATCAATCGTGTAACATAATTATAAGTAAAATATCTTCAACAAAATAAAATACCATTGTTCAATCATAAAGAGTCAGTTATTGAAAATCACTCCATATCAATGTCTCAGTTCATGAACATGCTCAGAGATTTTTGTTTTACATCTCTAGGGTAATTATTTTGCACAATACAGTATACTCAGCGTCTATAAATTGCAAGAAGCACTAAAGCCTGAGTAATTATTCTGTAAATAAATTGTAATTAAAACTTAAAATTCAATATCTCACTGGGTTTTTTTCAAGCGGGATACAAAACCTTCTATGGTTTCACTTTAGCTCCCAAAGTTTTCCCTTGTAGGTAAATCTTGCTGAACCGAGTAACTGTATCCTACACCAGCTACTTGACTTTCTTATTTTAGAAATACTCGGCTTTTCTTTTGTTATCTCGGGATATTATTTTTATAATCCTTCAATTCTAATCCCTTCCATTGATAATTGGTGTTAAATGTTTTTACTCAAATCACTGCTTGAAGACCATCACTCTACGTAAGCGATGCATCTTTGTTGGGTCAAAATCGGCCAGACAGGATTTTTAAGTCTCCTCATAAAATAGGCAAACTTCTTCTTCCAAATTCCAAATGAACCAAATAAACTTTTTCTTAATCCTGTTTATCCCTCTTTATAACCAAGCAAATATTGAGCAAAACTTATTCTTAACTATTTTAAATTATTGTTTTATTCTGAAGTAGTTTTTTTTTTACTCACATGTTTTGTGAATGTCATGTTAGAAAAATACGATTTTGCGGGGGATTTTGTTTGCGATAAGTTTGTCCGTGCTCCCCGGGTCCTTGATCACAGCCAAGGCAGTGTTTTCCGCGGGTGATATGTGAGCCGGGCCCACTTACGATGTATACACGTTCCCACGTGCATTTGGTACCACGTCCTAGTACCGAGACCACCTACCTGAGGTGGTCTCGGACCAGATCTTCGGATGTAGTTCCGATCCACTTAAAACGCGTCACACTAGGCAAAGGAATGGCTCGATGTAGCATCGAGTACAACGTCCTGGTAACAAACATCATAGTGGGAACGCTCCCATCAGTCACATTAATATGTAATCAAGATGGCATCTTGAACTATGCTGGCAACAAAAAGATGCTCATGGAGACTTTATTACTTATTTGCAATTGGAATGTTAGGATGAATATTTAATGTCCAAATCTTTTGTAAGACATAAGAGGTTCTTCTATGCATAAATGCATTCTGCGATGTTGTTTTCTACTAATGTAGTCATTTTTATTTTTAACTTGTAAGGTCGTCGTAAAAAAAGGGTAAAAAACACATGCAGTGAAGAAACACACAAAAAAAAAGGGGAAAATAAAGCAAGAAATATCACATTTTTTAAAGAAGCACCCAGTTTCCAAATATTTTTAGATTTTTGCCTAGTTGCATTGGTATTGGCTAGTAAACTATACTGTGAATGGTAGAGCTCAAAAATTCTGTATGTCACAAAACAAGAAATTTTGTAATTACAGTAATTCGGATTCAAAGATCCCAATCTAATTCACGTCCTGCTGGAAACGTCCCCCCAATATGAAATGCCCAAGTGAGCCGAGTGTGACTGTGTTTTACACTCATCCATTCAGCTGTTCTGTCTGTCACATAGTTGGATCACGTTAATGAGATGTTGCCATTTCATAATGGAACAACAGAATAATCACAGTCCCCAGCACTCAGGATGGAATTAGAATTGAAATCCATTCTTTTATGATACATACACGCTTTTGAGCATTACCTTTGCCGTTTAGTATTACTGCTTTAAAATACAATAAGCACAGGACCAACATTTAATGACATCCTGGCTATATCCATTCCTTCTGCACACAGCTCCATGGTTTGGACCATGATTTCTTGATGTAAACGATCATGCTGTCAGTAGTTTGACTGCGGATGAATAACCTCCGATCCAAGCCTAGGTTGATTAAATGTCAACCAGGCCAAAGTATTTCTGCAGGTAAGGCCTCTTATCATAACCTCCTGCCAACCTGCTGTTCTGCATGGCATTCAATCATGTTATATTGGCATATTAATAATGGAATAATATTTAGATAGCACAAAAAGTCTGTAAAGTGCTAAACAGAGAAATGTACATGAGCATTGTTCAAAAACCATCAGATAATGGCTAGTTAGAATGATATGTTGAACAAATAAGTTTTCAAATGCCATTTAAATAGTTTGTCTTGTTGATTTTTAACATGATGAGGCAGTTCGTTCCGTAAATCAGCTGATCAAGTTGAGAAGCGCGGTTGCTGTGAAATAGTGTCAGTGGTAAAAGAAATTAATGTGATTTCAACCGGATCAGTGGTTGCACATGAGTTAAAGAGCAAGACCATGAATGCATTGAAAAAGAAAAATTTTAATTCACAATTGAATAAGTGATTGGAAGGTCCCAGGTTCAAATCTTGGATAGGCAGTTATTTTTTTTTCTATTGATTGTCATTTCTGTTGTGGTAGAATTTAAAATCATTTATCCAACAAAATTACAGATTTAATTTTACAAGCATTATTATAACAGAAACATAGTAGACAGTACTGATCATTATATCAACCATTTTAACATAATGGAAAGATGGGAATTGAGGGGGTAGAGTGTGAATCCGCCGACATCTATGATACCTCTAAAACCATCTTATGTGTTCAAACACAATTTTTTTGACAGCCATTTGACTTCAGTGAAAGTTGCCCAGTTGTTACAATGTGATGCTTTGGAGTAGGAGAGGCACAGATACAAAGTAGCTCAATACCAAATTCAGTGTATCAAGGGACCATTGGTTCTGAATGTATCTTGGGCTCAATTATTTCCCTGATAATAAAACCTTCAGAATATATCCTATATAGCATTATTTATTGTCTCTTAATTTAGTAGTATGCATTGCTTGTTAAACACACTGTGTACATCTTTTCTTTGTTCAAAAGGATGACGGTCCACCTAGTTACCCCACCAATTCTGGCACTTCAATACCTCTAAAACTTGATGTCCCATGCCTCGCCATAAATCGCACAAATGATGGTGTCTTCCACATCACTGGTAAGTTCTTATTGGCAGAAATTATATTCTTCATATGCAACACAATCGGGA
Organism: Ophioderma brevispina; assembly: GCA_023653785.1. NCBI lineage: Eukaryota > Metazoa > Echinodermata > Ophiuroidea > Amphilepidida > Ophiodermatidae > Ophioderma > Ophioderma brevispina. The sequence goes on from JAMKCH010039064.1 coordinate 12,156, forward strand.
TTTATCAGACCAGCCCAAGCGCACTTGTGGTTAAAAAAAAATTATGCAGGCTGCTCTAGGAACATAAAATGTCTTACATTTTAGTTTGTCTTGAGAACTAGGTATGCAACTTTCAAAATGGATCTTAAAGGGGGTATAATATGAATATCTGAATTAAAGAAATTGGATTTTCAGAAGATTCTTTGTTTTGATTGTTGTACTGCACTGTAGCACTGTATGCTTATCTTGAAAAAATGCTTGTAATAAAAGATCATGTGTCGGTAAGTCCTTTCGTTCCCTCTGCTCTTCAAATTTTCAAACTGATGCGAAAAAAGTTTTGGGTTTGGGAAAATGTTCAAAATTGTGTCCAGTAACACCCCTCCAAAATGTTTCTGTCAATTATGCCATTGCATTCAGCAGGTTAATTTTTAGGTCATCCAGTGTAATCAGAAAGACCTTATTGCAGCATGATTTGTGTGTGTGTCTGTGTGTGTGTCTGTGTGTCAAACTTTTGGTATTATGCTTTTGGTTCAAATGTTGTCTAGCTTTATAGTGCCGTGATGGATCAAGTTCATACATGGTATGCTTATACATTGAGACAAGGGGTCTTATATGGGTAACAGATGAGGTCAAAGGTCATTAAGGGGTCACTTAGGTCATATTTTGAGCATGTGGTATACACTTGGTTAAAATGTCTTTTAGTGCAATGATGGATCAAGTTCATACTCGGTATGCTTATACTTTGAGACAAGGGAGTCTTGAGGTCAAATGTCATTCAGGGGTCACTTAGAGTCATGACCACATAATTGGACAGCCTATTTGGGACTGCTGTCCCTAATTTTTTAATGGGTGATTGCAGGTCCATCTTGATGTATTTAAGTCCTAATGATAGGAAAAACTTAGGTTAAAGAATACTTTGAATTATAAATCTGTTTAAGAATGCTTATAAGGGTATTATTTTTAGACCTGGCCATGCCTTAACCGGTTCGTAGAGACTGGCAATACCAATATTATTCACTTCCACTTAAAATAGTGACTTTGCCAGTCTCATTCGCCTGACTGAAACATGGCCCGGTCTAAAATAATTACCTTTATTCTGTAAATTTAGTTTTCCATGTAATCACCTACAATTGTGTCACCAACAAAATTGAACAGTCAGTAGCGTCATCACAAGATTTAGTTCTGTTTTACCTCCTCTGTTTTTGATAGCAGGATCTTCCAAATCAACCAAGGAGGAAGATGACACAATCTTGGATGACGACCAGGATAGTCCCTCCGCCCACCCGCCTTCCAAACTCAAAACTGAAAACGAACAGTTGCGCTCCCAGTTGGCGCTGATGAA
>JAMKCH010039065.1:0-14245 GCA_023653785.1 Ophioderma brevispina
GTCGTTTTTGCGTTAATTAGCATGGGTCCCTAGAGCCCCCCCCTTATGCACAACGGAAGTGCCATGACAAAAATTAAAAATTTTATGAGTACTGTGATTCTGATTTTCATAATGCATACACCATGACATACAAGTAAATATTAATAAAAAAAATTCTTGGAATTATAGTAGGCCCTTGTTGTCATAATATTTTAAACATCGTATAGCGGTTTACTGTAGGAACCTATGGAAATTATACAATAACCTAAAAAATATAAAATTGGCAATGACATGCTATTTGTGCTTATATGTTAAATATAGTACATCCTACAATTAAAGCATCAGCAAAAGTCTAGGTGAATCAGTTCCGTAGAAAATGAGAAACGAATTAGTGTCTTTTTCGCACCATTTTGACGCAAAATTAAAATCATGTTTTGCCCCTAATTTTTCTTACTGAACAATTTCTCAGTTTTTATTCTTAATTGTTTTTGTGTCTTTGATCCTTCCTAACATGGGTGGGATTTCACTACAAATTTCCTTTGGAAAGTGGTTAATATAACGAATGGGGTCCCCTAGGAGCCCCCCCCCCCCCTTAGCACTAATGGAGTGCAAACCCCTTAGCCAGTTAAGTGTTTAAACTTAAAAAATCATATCGTGCTGTTTTTGTCAGCGAATACAAAACCTCTATTTTTTTCAAAGTTTCGTTGTAGGTTAAAACCATGAAATAATGCTGAACCAAACTCAACTGTGGTCTTACACCACCTAGCTTGACTTTCTTATTTGGACTAATTGAACATTTTTCACTCTGCAAATTTTCTTTTGCAATCTCAAGGAATTATTTTTTAATCCTTCAATTATTCTCCACCTTCTATTGTTTAACACTAACTGGTGTTAATGTTTTTTTACCAAATCACTGCTGAAGACCCATGTTCTCATGTAAACGATGTGCACTTTGTTTGGCTCAAAGGCGCCAAACGGGATTTTTAAATCTCTCAGCAAAATAGTCATAACTTCTTCCTCCAAAGTCCAAATGACACCAATAACGTTTTCTGAAAGCCTAGTTTATCCCCTTATAACCAACAACATTTGAGGCAAAACTAATTTTTAACTCTTTTAATTATTTTTTATTCTGAATGTAGGTTTTTTTTTTGTACTCACACTGTAATTTCAATCGCAAGAATCTCTTTTTTTCGATGTCACCTATCCCGTAGCGTGCAGTTTATAGATGACACGCTTATACAGCGAAGTTGAAACATTATTATGTGTAGGATAACCCTAAAAGCCGGGCTGAATCCCTCGACATTTTTTGTCGTATCTCCTCTATTGACCTTTTTCTTTGAAGCCTTGCGCTCAAGTTAGACCATTTTGAACCAAATCGAACTACGGTTATGACGGGCGTTACGTACGCGCCTGCGTGCGATGAAAGCTATTTCCCCAATTGTTTTTCAAATGTACACGGAACAGCAAAATCTAGTTTTTGTGCTAAGGATACACATGTTTTTACTTATTTATTTTGGATTTATTTGTAGTAAGAGCATGGTGTGCCGTTATACTTTGACACACATCATAAAGCCAAAAATCCAACTTTTGCTTGAAAAAATGGTGAAAACCATAATTTTGCGATTTTTTTAGATTTTTCGCTTTTGCATGACGTCTTGTTTGACGTCACTGTGAAGTCATACAAGGTATGTTTGTACTTTTTTGGTACATGGGACTCGGGAGGGTCCATAGCTATCCATTGGACCACATATATGATAGTTCATCAATCCTTCCGAGATACTAGCCCCCCCCACGGTGGGATTGGTCCAAAAAGCCCGGCCGTTTAGGGTTAAGGATGTTTTATGTTAGAGCACCGGCCTCAGTGCTAAATATCCCTGATGAAATATGCTCTGGCTCATCATATTCACGAAACTTGTACGAAGGAGACAAAAATATTATGAAACAAATCTGATGAGAAGATTTCTAATTAAATAAAAACATTTTTATATTTCCACTTTAGCGGGGTTTCAAAAATCCCTAAAAAGTCTAAGACTGATACTTGCAATGTATATTGAAGGGTTGATATCGTTTCATGTTTTAGTGACTTAGTTCATGCTTTAGCTTTATTTTTGAAGTAAAGTGGCGTCTTACAATGTTAGAGTCCAAGGTAAGGATCAAAATCGCTTGTAGCCTGTAAGACACGAATTTGTGTGTGAATTATATGTACTAGCCTAAAATATGGCCGAAGTGGCGGCGCACTCACGAACAATTGTATCACAGTGGGAAAATAAACGGATATAGGTCGTCTAATTCAGCCTTACTTTTTCCAACTCTGTATTTTTTTGACTAGGTTATAACCTGGGCTAGCCTAATAATCAAACAGCATTTTCTTTTCATCACAATTTGGCACAATACCAACGGGAAGCTACTAGTTCTAGCCCACATATTTGAATTTTCACTCTCCATCTGAGATTTCCCTGTGAAGTTTGGACAATCATTGGACAAAATCTGTTTTTCACAGCTAAACCAAATTTCTGGTTAACCTCGATGAAAGATGTAACACCTGTCTATGGTTATTTATTTTTATGGTTTCTATGGTGTAACATTCTTTGTGCCATTTCAAAGTCCAAGATACCTTAGTTATTGCACCTCTGTTGCTGAGTGACGTAAAACGTTAGTCGAAATGCTCTGTTGTTAGTTTCCTAAACATTGGTGTTTTGCAATAGACAGAAGACAGACTGATTGACTATCTGCTAAAGCTTCAGATTGTGTTGTCGTTGAGGACCTATATGATTCTGTGTCGTCTTCGATATCTTCAGGGATGTTCCAAAAAAGGGACTATACTGAAGACATCCCTTCGAGGGCCTTTTTGGTCCAATAATACCTTTCAATTCTTTTGCTGTGGTAAGCGCAATCATCATTTGAATGACGCCCTTTGGACGTCAACATTTATTTTTTTTTATTTTTTTTTTTTCGTCTATTTAGCCGGGTAGATCATTCAGTGGTTTTAGACGGTTTTCCAATGATGCCCAGGGTCCCAGGATTGGGAACAGCCATGGGTTTTCACCCTACTCTTATCGACACTGGCTGCGATTGCATATACAGGCGGAATCTCCGTGGATATGGGACTGGCGGCTTAACGTCCCCATCCGAAGGACGAGGTTAAAAGTCACCTAACAGAGAGGACCTTCTATATTAAAGGTACCAGGACATGATATGATGAAATCTTACTCCAAATCGTCCATCCATTGGCAATAAACACAGGGCCCAGAAAAAGAATACCACTACCAGTGACATCATTTGTGGAACATTGATTAATCAGTCCAGTGTCATGAAGAGATTCACACCAGTCACCTCACTCACTCTGATAAATCCAATGGTCACCCACAAATGAGGTATCACCCCAACCCAAAATACTGAATGCTTTCTGGTCCCTCTTGTAGACTTGCCACAACCATCAATCTCTTTGCATTTCCTGAGGACCTTTAATTGAGATTTGTAACATCAGACCCTGTTGTGTTGTATTGACTGTTTGTCCCCTCATTTTCACATTCACATCACCAAAATACAGTTTCCACATGGACTAAATTTGCTGTTGTTAAAATTTTGGTTTTTGAAATCAAAATATTTCAATCATTTTCAAATATTTCAACACGGCATTTCTGGTCAGCAGGGTATGACAGGTATTGAATTCTTGTTCCATAGGAGGTCTCCCGTCATCAGAATTTTACATAGGTTTCAATGTAGATTGATGAAACATTGAAAGAACAACTACATATCTAAGTTGGTCTAATATGAGTGAAAGAGGGTGTGGTTGGAGTCGTAAAACAACGAATTAAAAGCCGACGAATTTTAATTTTGAAAAGCGTGGTCTCGAAGTTTATAGAATTACCACCAACTTTTAAAGCATCCCAAATCATAATTGAATTGTGTGCTACAAAAAAAAAGTTTGTATACTTATTTGCTCTTTCTGGTTTTAAGAAAGCGAAGCCCTCGGAAAATTGTAAACATATTGCCATTTTAATGGCATCACGGAATGAATTCTCATCTCTATTAACGTGGGCTGATTTCATCGACCTTGGAGCTGCAAGACGTGTGCAGGGAATGTGGAAAATAACAAGGTCGTTTGCCCATGTATTTGGAAAAGCCAATGTAAAAATTGAAAGGTACAACAATATTCGCTGTGAACAATAGTACTTGGGTGACCTGCCGGCCGACTAAATGCTTAGAGGACACATAGCGAGTTTAAAACCCCACTCCATGTCCCAGAGTACGTGTTCTCGCTTTTTGTAATTCTTGATACGGTGTGATACCCGAAAATGTACCAATTCCCCTTCATTTCCATGTTACATTTGTTCAACAATTTCAAATTCCTTTTCAAAATATGCATTTTTTTTGCAGAGCCACTGGAGCATTCATGTTGGTCCATCATTTGAAGGAAATTTTGATTACCGGACCATTTGATATGACTGTCGTCTTCAATGTGTGAGTCAGATAATGGTTTCGAAATCTGGGCTTGTAATCACGTCTTCTATTATCGCCATGCATTAGGCCACGTGTTGATTTGCTAATATAATTTATGTGTATATCGCTGCACCTGCACAGCTATCACATAAACGTACTAAGGCCGTACCTACGAAAATATTACCTCGGCACATCAAAAATCATATAATTACAATGAAAAAGTGATGAAACAAATGGACATTGTACAATGCAGAGTACCGCTAACCTTACTAATTGTACCGTTTTTAGCTTCTTCCAGAGAAGATGAGAAAGGAGATACCCAGGGATTACTCTCATTCATCGGTCATTGTTGAGGCAAAACCCCTGGGAATATTTGTAGTAATAAGTCGTTAATTAAGGTAATCATTGTTTTGTCGCGAAGTGTATGATAGATAAAAACCTTGCCGCAGTGCATTCTTCCAGGACCGTATGGGTCCGTGCAGGCAGCCCCCTGAAGAGCCGAGGGCTGCCTGCACGGACCCAATAGGTCAAGAGCAATTATCTAGAATAATTGCACTGGGCACGGTCCTTATCCTTATCATATGATTCTTAAGCAAGATAGGACACTCCTCTTATTTTGTACGGCAAACGATGTACGCTTCTACGTCAGGTAATTAATTACCTAACAGAGACAGGTGGCGATATTTTCAACGTAGCAAGCAGAACGGGGGCCGACCGCGAATCTCAAATTTTGAAACTCCCCTTGTTATTTATTGTTATATTATTATTATATAAAGTCGGAGGGGCCAAAGGGTGCGAGGCGGCTGTCGATTTTTAATGTTACTATAATTGCTAAGGCAAATCACTACAAAATAACATTCTGTCTTTCCTTGTCTTTAGGACGGCAACACCAATATGCCTTTTAAGATCTTTAAAACCTACAATTTGTCTATATTCCAAATATATTGGCCGTGATTTGAAATTCTAACATGACTTTGTAATGTTTCAGAGACATACATTTCATACTTTAATTTAAAACATTTAATCATAATTTTGGATAATATAACAAATACAGATGTAGCCACATTGGTCCCCCATCTCCCATTTTTGCATGTCAACGAAACAAAAATGCCAGAATAAGGATGTCAAATGGTCATTTCGTCCATTTGGTAGTCATAAACATCAAACAGTTTTGCTATTCCACCCAAAAGGTCTTTCGGTGGGAGTATCATTCTCGTTCCCACTCCTTGAAAAAGCTAAGAAGATCACGAAACATGTTTTGGTAATATAATCAATAAAATAGGGACTTTATAGTAGGTCCATGGCCCGATCACTTATACCCCCAGTCCCCAGAACCCCAGATTTTACCGGAAGTGGTCGAAATTTTGGTAGCAGAACGAAGCTACTATTTTCTCATTTACCCTGTGAAATCTTACGGCTAGAGGATGTTTGGTTTGGAAGGTATGAACGGGAAAGTTGTATGCACACGATGAAAAACTTCGCCAGTTGAAAGCCATGTGAAATTTCGTACACTGATCCCCTAAAACCGTCGTCTTGAAAAGTATGCACTTATCCGCAATGTTTGTGAGTTATGAATGGGGCCAGGGGACTCAGGCTGACAAGGAATAGCCGTGCCGAGTGCAAGACATCTCCCGATCGGGGGGCTTCAACCAGGGCGGCATGCAGTAACAGTCAAAATTCGAAGGGTGGAATCTCTGTTAATGGAAACACGCCACACGTTTATTCCAAAACCGATTTACAAGTCAAAATGGTACGGTATCGAAGTAAACTCTCAGCCATATGCCATAAAAATGTCGGCTTATGAAAATGTTGCAAGAGGATTAGAAGGAATAAGCTTCGAAATATGACTCGCCAACTGTTAAAGCGATTCAAAGGCCAAAAAGAGAAAAAATGGATACGGAACGATGCAGTAGATAAAGTAAATCCTTGAAGGCTTCACTCAAAAGTCCAATTTTGACGGGGAAAGTAGCCATCAATGATAAGAATGGTTTATTTGCCACACTATCCTTACGGTGCGACACGTGCGGGAAAATTTTTGGCAGCTTTACACATTGAAATACAAATTTCCATGGTTCAACAACCTGGCTGTTCTAAAATATTCTGACGTCACGCCAGCGTCATTTAATGGCAGCCATCAATACGATACGGGCTGCGAAATTTCCCCCACAGTTTTGTAAGTGCTCCATTTTGGTCGACCATTATTAGAGGTCTTTCACCTCACACATGCATAAACCTATACAAAAGTGTTATTTCCTTTGCTATTCAAAGTGTGACTCATACTCTTTATGCATACAATCCAACATGCCAGACTCTTGAGACTTTCTTTAGGTTTAGAAAGTCTCCAGAAATTAGGGATGGACTTAACCATTCCCGGCAAGATGAGATCGGGCCGCTAATCCAAAAAGGTGGAAGCACCTCTATTAGTTTTACACAGTTACTCTATGGGGCTCACAAATCACGTTTTGTAGCTCTCATAAGAGGATTGAAATATCGGCGAGAACTTTACAGATTTTTTTTGGGGGAATTTGGGTGAAGGCCATTTATTCAAGATGAAAACTTTCTATACTTAAATAGGCAATCCCCTTTAATCATTTGAATAAAATGCCTCAATTAGAATTTGAGAATACGCTAATTACAAAATGACGCATGGGAGGTGCCCTTTCTCGACGTCATAAACGTGTTCAAAACATAATAACAACGTGTTTTGGAGTAATGACAGGTAGGAATATTTTACGTTGGATTTCGTCATATGATGGCGTCCAAAATGCAAATTTATTAATTCATTTTATTGTCTGATTTTCTGTCAAGGTTCGTAATTAGGCGCTAAAAAACGTCCGATGTAATTTATGATATCAAATCATCCCACATCACACAATGTCTTATCTGACTTTTGGACTTTTTTTGAGCGATGTTGCATAGTACTTATAATGTTTGGTCTATACATGCATCAAAGGTTACAATCTTGAAAGTGGCCAATTAGTTGGTGAGATCTTAATTAAACTTTTGATCAATAAGCTCAAATCTGCATATCGCGATTTCACATACTGTCTTATGTGTCATTTACACCTATTTTCCAATAGGATTATATTACGCTGTTCGTAAAGAAGCGTGTTTACGCCTTTCACATACAGATCTATGGGCGTCGTATCTGTCCTCGTTTCCGTGAACATTACGTGGTTTCACATAGAGATCTCTCTGAACGCATTTGAATGAACGTAAAATTAAGCGCGTATGTTAAAATCGACTTTGTGCGTTGCACATACAGACTTATGACTTTGTGTAGCTTATATCAGAATATAATTGCACTTTCAAAACTCAGCAGGTTACAACTACACTTCAGAAATTGTCTTCATATGCAAAATTAAATAGTAAATTGTAATGTTTTAATTCCATATACAAACTGAAATCGTCCGTTAAATTTCCAAGGGTGATTTTCTCGAAAACGGCATTTCGTCAAAATTTTTAAGACAGTCATTTTCACTCCCTACCACAGTCTTTCTGTCGCAAACGTCCCACAGGTGCTGCCCTTCATTAATGCACGAACCTACACGGTTGTCATGAAAGGGATATTCATTAACTTACCATTTCAAGGCATTCCTTCAGTTATCAGTTTCAAGAGCCATTTCGTAACTTACCTTTCAAAGGCCCTTTCCATCATTTCCAATTAGTCTTTCCCTTAGCAACCAAAGGGCAATTATATACATCTTTACCATTAAAGGGTCCTGAGTTCATTGATGATTAAATCCATTTCCCTATAACACTTAAGTGCCCAAGCTAAAAACTTTCCGTTTAGTGCCCCAGAGGGGGGTTCCTAGGGACCCACCCCAATAACCACTTTCCCATGGGCAGTTTGATCATGCCACTAACACAAGTAATGGGGTCCGTAGACCACATACCCCCATTAAAAATGAAAATCCGACTTTGACCTATGACCTATGGCCAATTGTAATTGTCACTCTCCGAAAAGAGGTGGGTTCGCACATAATCCTTCGCAGCAACTCCATTTAACTTTGACCAAAATATTCATTATATCTCCTCTAGAATACCAATTAAAATAATCAGGTGCAAAATATATCCAAATTTATCCATCTTGTATTTTTCTCAGAACTTCAAATTCACCTTGGTTTCTATAGACTTAAACAGTAAGAGCACGGTCATGAAAATTTAATTGATCTATCAGCATATCTAAAGGTTATTGATTTTAATGTATTATAAGAATTATTATTTGACCTCCTAAGTTATATATCTAAGCAAATAAATCCCAGATTTAATTAATATACTTTAATTTTTTTAAATTAGTTAAAAATATCTTTTTTTGGATTTTTTCACTTCCGTTAGTGCCCAAGAGGGGCGGGGTTCCTAGGACCAACCTAATTTTAAATGAGCCGTGGGCGAAATTTAATTTTTTATATCAGGAGAAGCGTATTCATAAATCAGACAATTAGCAAAAAACTCCTTGAAAAATTTGATTGCGTACCGAGAAATCGCAAAAAAAGCAAATGTTGGGTACTTTGGGAACCCACCCTCTTGGGCACTTAAGTGTTAAGTTAACCTTTAAGGAATTTTATCATTTAACCATAGTCATCCTCTTCATTATTTACAAAACAAAAGCCATCATTATAACACTTTAGAGGAATTCCTTAGGGATCCGTTTTCCCTAGGGCTCTTTGCCAAAAAAAGGGCCCATTCCATCATTTATCCTAAACGTAATTCGTAATCCAACATTTTCCTGTGATTGTAAAATTAGAAACTATTTTATCGATTTCAGGACCTAGGCTTATCACAAAACGAATATCAAGTGATAAAGGTTTACCCAACGATTAAGTGGGTGTTTAAAACACTAAATTCGTCAATGTTATGTTAAACTAGCTTTACAATTTCAGTAATCCTGGTAATTATTGTAGATCAAAACCAAACTTCTGAGGCATCAATAAAGTTTATCCACTTATTAGGACCCACTGAAGAGTTAGTAGATCAAAAAATAATTGCTTGTGCAAACCCGAATTAGACATGGTGAAAAAAATACCCAATTCCTCCTGACTGCACCCACCTGGATAACTTGCCATCCGTCTCTATTTATCCAATCATTAATCGTGAGACCAAGAAAGCCCATTTGGTTGTGAAGTTTTTACTTTTATACTCTAATGAAGATCAAAATCTAATGCCGGCCAGAATTTCTATTGAATTTGGCTCTCCCAAGTCTCTAGCCCTGCTTCCTCTTGGTAAACTTCTCTTAGAAGAGACGTAGTCATATGACGGCACCACCAGAAATGTTTGTGGACAAGATGCATAACTTCCAGGACTTAACAATACATTAAGCGTCAATCGATCCATGTTTACGATCGCACATGATCATTGAACAGGGAATGTATGGTAGTACTGGCATGCTTTTATCTGTCCACCCCATGCCTGCTTTAATACGGTTCTATAAACTGTCATTGCATGTTCATGCAGTTCTTCAGTTCTTGAACAAACACAATCGCAGAAAACGTTTGCGATTACAATAAGTATATTACACTGCTGAGATAGATGATTTATGGTTTTTGAGTATGAGTATAAAGCCAAACTTCATTTTGACAATACATGTTGCAAACCATTTATCTGACTTGTTCACGTTTTACGATTTGAGTGAATAGAACTGATGAAGTTATGCAGAGGGGTAGAGTCTGGAAAATGGGGATTTTAATCAAATGAGTTTAACTGGAGTTGCCATGTGCAATTTTTTTGTTTTAATTTAGACCTTCAGAATTTGCTCTTTGCAATGACATATTACTTTTCATAGCCTTCCCTTTCAATTGTTACTAATCACGACAAGAATTAATAAACTTCTGGAATCAACCTTATATTCTAATTTTGAATAAGCGCTTGCCTCTCATACTTCTAATGAATTGTATTATTATTCAGTTATTGATATATTAAATAAGGAATTTGAAATACTTTTATTTTAGGTCGATTATGGTGGTACTGAAGGATATTTACATCGCAAACTCCAAAAGATCCGATTGAACTCCTTGAGCACCTAGCTACTACATCAATGAATGTACTGAAGGGTAAGTCTTTGAAATCTGCTTTCGGCAAAATTTATTTTGGCCTTTTAAATGTAGCCCGCAACGACTTACCATATATCATTCTCCTAAAAATCGATAAGATCGTTTTTCGGGTGTAGCGCATATTTTTAGGGTATCAATGTCCCCCAATACGAATTGGGGTACATTTTGCATTTGAAATTACGTGTTGGTGTTATATGTCGATTACTCGGGAATCACATGAACAAAAAGGCAAAGACTATATACCCGGCTGCCGTGTATATAGCGTCCGATTGTTAGCGGCCGCAGCCGTGTATGTAGTAAAGCCTCACTGCCAAGGCTACATACACTGCAAAAACGGTCCCTGCCCGGAGGCCGTGTATGAATGTCACAAGAGCCGGCAGCCGTTTGGTTTGTTTTGGGTTTCACATAGAGCATGAGAGATAGCATAATAATGCTAAGGGTCGGACTTAAGTTTGAGTGGCTCTAAAAATGTTTATTTAACGCATCTACCACCTTAGTTTGCTAGTAATCATGTCATTATAAACTCATATGGAAGTTACTATAATCTAAACATTTGTTTGTATTTTTTTTTTGGAATATTACTTTGTTAATAAAGTTTTTAAGTTTATGGTTTTCTATATGGGTATCATTTTTAATTATTTTACCATTGTTTATGTTATTATTAATTTTCTGTTTTATTTAATAGATTTTTTGTTATGCTTTAAATTTTGATAAGTATTTTAGTAGTGTTATTAATATATTTGTATTTTATTTCAATTTTTAATTTTAAAATATTGTAGTTTTTTATTTATTTGGCAATTTTGTTTTTGGTTCTTTTTATTACTTTTGAATTGTATCTTGAATTTGTCCTTTTTAACTTTTTTTAATCTATTTTTGGTTTGTATTTAGTGTTTTAATTTTAGTATTGTTTTTATTTTTTAATCCTTTTTATTTGATTTATTAGCTTGTTTTTATTTCTTTTTTTTTTAAATAAACAAAAACTTTTTAGTTTTTTTTTTTTGTGTTCGTATTTTTAATTGTTTTTTTAATTAGCATCGTCTTTTATTTGGTTTTCCATTTATTTTACATCTTTTCTTTCATTATATTGTCAACTTTTATTTTAACATTTTATTTTGTAATTCCTTTTATGTAGGCCTAACTACATTATTTTTTATATTAGTACTGTGGTAGAGCATGAAGCTAGCAACTATTTTAAAAGAGGCAACTTAGAATCCCGCATCTTTGGAGTTTGCCTTGTGCCTCACGTGAAGCGTTTTGTGATTCATAGAATCTCCCTCCCGTACTTTATTTAAAAGTGGCTCTGACATTGGCGTTACCATTTGTTTCTATTCTGTGAAAAACTGTACAAAAACACTATACAATCCCCCACTTGTCCACAATCATCCAAATGATGTAAATAAGACATTATTAATTTTTATGGATTCCTTTGTTAGTGAAAGCGGAACTAAATTGTCGGCACTACGGGAGTTAGTCACGATTAATGAATCGCGCATTGATGTATGAGGTTACAATTCCTCGCCATCACATGATACGCAAACAATCTTGCACCTCGACACGTCCCCCGACATGCAATGAATGCGAGTCTGTAACTGCACATAGCTTCGACATTGTTCAGCTATTGAATTTAAATTTACGATTGTTTTTCCTACACTCTTCCAATACATAAGTCAAATTTTCATTGTGCTGGGTGAAAGCTATACTGAAATGGAATATTCCATCGTATTTTGGGCCTTTTTAAGCTGTGATTTTATTGAGCATGGCTAGCTCCGCCTATAAAGGCTGCACTGGGGCCAATCAGGAGCCAAACACATTTGATTGACAGAAAACGAGTTGCCGTGTATATGTCCCCGGGTTTTACATACACTGCAGCCGTGTCTTAGTCCCTGCCTAACAAAATGCTGGTAAAAGTTGATTTCTCAGGGGGGGGGGGGCGATTTCTCCTGATTACCAAGGGAGTTTTTTTTGTACGGGCTATTTTAAACGTTTGCTAAACACTATCAATTCCTCTTTCATGCAGAAACAGCTATTTCTCTCGTAACGCCAATGCGATCTAGGGCCTTGCACGGAAGAGAAATTATATGAAGACTTTTTTTGCCATCCAGCTACCAAGGAGCGGAGAATACCAATGCATGCACCTGGTTCACCTTCTGAAGCATTTCAGCTATTTCTACAGGTGATTCATTTGTATTCTCTGCAGGTGGGTTGTTATGGAGGCATGATCTGGCCAAGATAAAACCCTAGTGACCCTGCCGTGCAGTGCCTATGGGTCATCTCTTGGTGGGATCCCGCTCTAACATAACGCAGAAACATGCGAACTTCACAAAATAAAGGCCGGCCAGTCACAGTGGCATGCTTGCTGTGAATTTGAAAAATAAAGCTCACAATCTGATGAAGGGTATGGCGGTATATAATTAGGTCCGCGAGAGAAATTCGTTATGAACGAATCATAGTATTAAGGGAGCGAAATTTACTAATTCATAACGGGGAAATATTAAAATGATTGAAACGATTACGATTATGGCCAAACAACATAAAACGAGCGAACAGAACTCTATTTCCTGTATGATTGCATTTTTCGACAAATTCTTACTTTTGATGAAACATTTCTCTATAATTATGAACTTGATAACCTATATATGTTGCGAATGTAAAACAAGACTCGCTTGTAGATCAGTGGCGACCCACCCTCCCCCGCAAGTTGCCAGTACAGGGGTAAGTATGGCCCAACGCCACAGGAAAAAGAGGATGGGCATATTTGTTTGGATGAATTTTAAACAGTCGCAAAATTATCGTTTAGGGTATCAGAAATCACCAAATACGTGATTAGGCTGTTTCTAACCAAGTACAACTAGTGTTACGGAACGCGTACGGTCATTCAGGAAATGATATCCACATTAGTATACAGTGCATCCAATGGTCTTCTCACAGGGAGACAGAATGGACTGAGTCGCCGCCATTATACCTTTTCATGTACGAATTGTAAGCAGGCAGTAAATCACTACCATATTCATAATCAGAAATTACTTCCCAAACTCTTAAAACTTCGAACATTTGACAATTCCAAAATGATTTCATGCATTTTAATAATGGGCATGATTACTTTACGATAGTCAAAAATTAACACAAAAATAAGCACCGTTGGGAGCGTACTTGTAGACAATATAACATAAGTATTTTACCGTCTTATTCACCCTATAAAATATTTTACTTTTCTTTACAATGACCAAGTGATAATATACACAAAACTAAGGCCTCACGAGTGTAACCTGTAATCGTGCCCAGTGCATTAACTGCTTATATAATAACGAGTCATATAGCAGGTTCAACATAGGCCTTATATTTAGTACGTAACAGAGACACACTTCATAAACTTTTATAAGGCTCTGTTGGACAACAAAGCACCGGATGATAACACTGTCAAAGAGTCCCACCTGCTGGGCAGACAGAGACTGTGCTCTCGTCGGCCCTTCTGTCGACAAGCTGCTAAACTCTACAGCTCGCCATTCAACATCTTACAAGACATGGAACACGACCTGGCAAGATAGTCCAAGACCAGACCAATTCACTTATCACACCTTTGACAGATCTCCCACCTGGTAGTAATTCTCACAGTAACGGAAATGGGGTCACGTTGAACAGGATTCGCACATGCATGAGTTCAAGTAATATTAGGCTGGGAAATATATATGATATGACCTGGAAAAAATTGCAATAGATTTTTTTTCCACCACCAATGCATTTCTATAAGGTATCAAGGGGAAAAATGACATACT